>PVIW01017922.1:0-12838 GCA_004026585.1 Noctilio leporinus | reverse complement strand
TATGTTCATAGCGGCACTATTTACAATAGCCAGGTGCTGGAAACAGCCTAAGTGCCCATCAGTGGATGATTGGATCAAAAAACTTTGGTATATTTACACAATGGAATTCTATATGGCAGAAAGAAAGAAGGAACTTGTACCCTTTGCAACAACATGGATGGAACTGGAGAATATTATGCTTAGTGAAATAAGCCAGTCAATGAAGGACAGGTATCATATGTTCTCACCCCTTACGGGACAATAATGAGCAAAACTAACAACAAGCAAAACAGAACCAAGCATATGAATACAAGGAATAGGCCTGCAGTGGTCAGGGGGAAAGGGGTTTGGGGGAGGGGGGAGGCAGAGGGAAAGAAGGGGAGCAGCTTAGACAAGAACCTAGTATAAAGGAACCATGGACATGGACAACTGGTGGGATTGACTTTGGGGGGAAAGGGTGGGTGGGGAGGGGGACACAGGGGAGCAAAAAAGGGATGGATGTAATACAACAACAATAAAATAAAAAAAAAAAAATAGAATGGGTGTTTAGAGAGTCACAGAACCCCAATTGGAAAAAAAAAAAAAAAAGTAGAGATAGCACTCTAACGAAAATAGGAGATTCGGTGCTACCTGTGAAAAGTCTAAATGAATTGAGTGAATTCTAGTGTAGAATGTAAGAATGTAAGGTTCAGTGTGGTTTTCAAATTGAACTCAATTAAGCATTGAAATACCCTTGCTTATACTACAGAAAACTTTGAAATACATGTTTTCATTAATGACCAACAAGTATACACTAGAGGAATCACTGCAAAATATATAATTGATTGGTACATATGGTGTTTTACAATTTCTTCAGCATTTGCAACACTTCTTATATGCCTATTAGAAAAACACAGAGTTTTCATGGTTTAAGTTTGATAAATTTGTGAAATTAAATGTTAAATTCATTGTTTTGAGAAAACTGCATTCATTTGTACCTTGTGCATTATTTTTTCACTTATAAACTGAGAATCATCAGAGATATAATAAAAAATTCCTAGTTTCATTTCATCTCTAATTTTTATACTATAGATATATGAATGTTTCCCAAAATTCACAATGAAATGTTACAATAGCTGAACAAATATACAACATTTCTATCTGGAGGAATCATAGTAGAACATGTGATTTTTTGGTATATAGGGAATTATACAGCTTCCTCAGTATTTGCAACATTAATTTAAGGCCTTTTAGAAAAGCACATTATTTTCATGGTTGAGAATGTGTAAACTTGAGGAACTGAAAGATAAATTCATTTCTTTGAGAAAACTTTAATAATTCGTACATTCTACACTAAATATTCACCTTTTCCTGAGGATCTGAAGAGATATCACCAAAATGACTGAGTTGTCATTGAAGCTCTATTTCTGCTTCTTTCTACTCTTGATATCACAGGGCTCCCCAGAATTCACAATGAAATTTTACACTACCTGAACAAAAAATCACATTTCCCACTGGAGGAATCACCAAAGAATGTATAATTGTTTGGTACATATGGAATTTTACAGTTTCTTCAGGGTTATGCAATATTACTGTTAGGCCTTGTAGGGCAACACATTGTTTTCATGGATTATGTTGTACAAACATGAGGTAGTGAATGATAAACTCATTTTTATTAAAAAACTGAATTCATTTGTACATTGTACAATGAATTTTTACTTACTCAGAGTATCTTCAGAGGTATTAGAAAAAAAATACTAGTTTTCATTGAAGCTGTATTCTTGCTAGTTTCTATACTTGATATCTGAGTGTTTCCCATAATTCACAATGAAATGTTATAATACATGAACAAAAATATCACAGTTCCCCAAGAGGAATCAGTGTAGAATGTGTAATTCTTTGGTACTTCTGGAATTTTATAGTTCCTTCTACAATTTGCAACATTACTTACAGGCCTCATAAGGAAATACATATTTTTTGTTGGTTAAGGTGTATAAACTTGAAAAATTGAATGATAAAGTCATTTTCTTTTGAGAAAACTGCATTCATTCATACATTATACACTAAATTTTCACATATTTACTGAATATCTTCAGAGATATCAGAAAAAGTCTTAGTTTTCATTGAAACTCTATCTGCTTCTTGCTACTTATGATGCTGAGTATTTCTCATAATTCTTAATCAAACTTTTCAATACCTGAACAAAAATTTCACTTTTCTAACCAGAGGAAACCCTGCAGAATGTGTAATTGTATCATACATATGGAATTTTACAGTTGCTTCAGGATTTGCAACATTACTGCTAGGCCTTATAGGAAAACACAGTTTTCAAGGTTTAAGTGGTACAAACTTGAGTAATTCAATGATAAACTCATGTTAAAAAAATAAAACTGCACTCACTCATGCATTCTACACTGAAGTTTCACCTATTCATTGAAAATCTTCAGAGGTATCACCAAAATGCCTTAGTTTTCATTGAAACTATCTCTGCTTCTTTCTACTCATGATACTGAGTGTTTCCCATAATTCAAAATAAAACATTTCAGTACCTGAACAAAAATATCATAGTTCTCACTGGAGGAATCACTGAAGAATGTATAATTGTTTGGTACATATGAAATTTTACAGTTTCTTCTAGGACTTGCAACAGTACTTCTAGGCCTCGTAGAGAAAGAGAGTTTTCATGGTTTAGGGTGCATAAACTTGAGGAACTGAATTCCTTTGGGAAAACTGCTATCATTCATACATTCTATACTACATTTCACCTATTCCCTGAGAATCTGAAGAGAATCACCAAAACATCTAAGTTGTCATTGAAGTTGTAATCTGCTTCCTTCTATTTTTGATATCTGAGCATTTTACATAAATTTCAATAAAATGATTCAATACATGAACAAAAATTTTACAGTACTAACCAAAGGAATCACTGATGATTGTCTGATTCTTTAGTTTGTATGCAATTACACTGCTTTTTGAGGATTTGCAACATTGCTGCTTGGACTGGTAGGAAAACAGTTTGTTTTCAAGGCTTAAGTTGTACAAACATGAACTCAATGATAAGCTAATTAAAAAAAAAACTGCATTCATGCAAACATTCTACACTAATTTTTCACCTATTTACTGAGATTCTTCAAGAGATATCACAAAAAAAGTTATAGCTTTCATAGATGAATTATCTCTGTTTCTTTCTAGTCTAGATACCTGAATGTTTCTCAAAAATTCACAATGAAACATTCTAATACATGAAGAGAAATATCACAATTCTCACTAGAGTAATTAATGTAAAACAATCAATTCATTGGTATATATGTGATGTTACAGTTTATTTTAGGATTTGCAACATATTAATTTTAGGCCTTGTAGGAAAACACATATTATTCATAGTTTAACATGAACAAAATTGAGGAATTGAATGATAAGCTCATTTTTTTTTTTGAAAAAACTGTAAGCCATTCATACAGGCCTCTCTAAATTTTTACACTTTTACTAATAATCTTCAAAGATATTGCCAAAAATTTATGGCTTTCATGGATGAATTATCTCTCCTCTTTATTCTTGATATCTGACTATTTCCCATAATTCACAATGAAACATTATAATACATGAACAAAAACATCACAATTCACACTACAGGAATCAGTGTGAAACATGTAATTCATTGGTACATATAAAATTTTACAGTTTCTTCTAGGATAGAAACACAGAGTTTTCATGGTTTAAGGTGTATAAACTTGAGCTCTTTTTTTTTTTTTTTTTTTTTTGAGAAAACTGCATTCATTTGTAGTTGTACACTAAATTTTCACCTATTCATTGAGTATCTTCAGAGATATCAGAAAAAATCTGAGTTTTTATTGAAGCTCAATTTCTGCTTCTTTCTACTTTTGATATCTAAGCATTTCCCATAATTCAAAGTGAAATGTTTCAATACCTGAACCAAAATTTCACTGTTCTTGGGGTCTTGAAAATGGCAGATGTGTAAGTGGAGCTACATCAATCTTCTCCCAGGAAATTCAGCAGGAATTATCAAAAAAACACCAGCTGGAAAGAGGTATTATAACCATGGATAAAACAGAAGGTGCAGCTTCATCACAACATGATTTGTAGGAATCAGAGAAATGCGAGAAGGCTGGTGGAGCCTCCACCAGAGGCAGCAGCTGAAGGGACAGAGCAAGGTGCTACACCTGAGAAGGGTGGGTTCTGGTCCCCCAGTGGGGTTTCCCAGCCTATAGCAACAAGGCGGAGAGAAGAGCAGCATCCCGCTGAGAAGGGCAGAAAGCTATGGAGTTTGCTGGCTTGAGAAACCATTGGAGACAGAGAACTAATAAGGTGACCACAACAAAAATAAAATGGCACCCATTTAGCCTGGGTTCCAGTGGAGGGAGGGCAGAGAGGACTGAAGACACATGGGTAGAGTTTGCAGCAGTGGCTTGGAGGTAAGAAGTGGGGAGCAACTGTGGGTTCCTGGTGATAACCAATCTTCCACACCTCAGGTGGACTGCACTGCACCAAGCTGCTTCTGTAGGAGGGGTTCTTATAGCCCCAACCACTGGAAGCAATATGCCCAGCCCAGCAGTCCCTGAGCTTGGTGCCTGGTCATAATTCTTTGATTTACATCTAAATAAATCTCTCCCTTCCTGCCATGTCTGAGCATAAATACTATAGTTGGCCCCTGAAGGGGTATTCTTACCCAGCAACAAATAGGCCTGGCAGCTGAGTACAAACTCTCTGACTTAGAGCTGGGTCAGTCAGTCAGCCCTACACAGTGGCGTGCAAGCCTGGTGGCTGATCCTAGATTCATTGCTTTGCAAGTGATTCCATCCTTCTTGCCCAGCAGAGCCTGTGCCTAGTGGCTGATTACAAACTCTCTTGACTTACACCTGGGTCAGACAGTCAGCCTCACACAGTGGCAACTGAGCGTGGTGGCTGATCGTGGATTCATTGGTTCACAACTGAGTTGGTTTTTCCTGCCCACTGGCTTCTGGGCCTGGTGGCTGATCATAAACTCATTGGATTACAATTGAATATTTCAGCCTAGAACAATTGCCCCTTAGCCTGGCAGCTGATAATTGATTTTTTGGATTACAATAGATTTAGTCAAGCCCAGCACAACCTGAGCCAGTTAGCTAATCACAGATTCATTGGATTACAATTGTTCCTTGCTATCTAGCCCAGTAGCTCCTGAGACTGTTGGCTGAACACAGATTCATTGGATTATAACTGGATCTTGCTGCCTAGCCCAGTGGCATCTAAGCCTGGTGGCAGATCACAAATTCACTAATTTATATCTGAATCTGTAACACCAGGCTGCAGCTGGTGGCTGATATATTGGATTACAATTTAAGCTCTCTGTCCAGCCAAGCAGGGCCTGAGTTTGGTAGCTGATTTATTGATTTACACCCCAAGCAGCACCTGAGCCTGGTGGTGGATCATGGATTGATAGGATTACAACTAAATCAATTCTTCCAGACTAGCAGTGCATTAGCCTACCAGCTGATCACAGTCTGATTGGATTACAATAAAACCTAAAAATGGGAAGGAAAAGAATCAGTCCATCACCAAAAGGAAAGGAGGAATCCCCAGAAAGATCACTAAGTGAAACAAAGGAAAGCGAACTATCAGATATGGAATTCAAAATAATGATGATAGATAAGGTCAATGAGCTCAGCCAGCTCAAAGAAAACTACAAGAAACTCCAGAAGAACTAAAAACAACTCCAGTGGAACTACAAAGAACTCCAGAGAAGCTACAAGGCACTTACTGAGAATTAAACCAGCATTAAAATGGACATAGAAACTATAAGAGCCAGGAGGAAATGAAGAATACAATTTCTGATTTGAAGAATACAGTAGGAGGAATCAGCAGCAGGCTAGAGAAAGCAGAGAATCAGATCAGCGAGCTGGAAGACAATGAAGAAAAATATTCCAAGACAGTGCAACGGAATGAAATAAGGATGAACAAGAATGAAAAGGTTTTAAGAGAGCTGCAAGACAACATGAAACACAAGGAATGGAAAGCCTGTTTAAAAAAGTAATGATAGAAAAATAACCTAATATGATGAATGAAAACATTACTCAAGTTCAGGAAGAGATTCCCAATAAAGATCAATCCAAACAGACCAACTCCAAGACACATTGTAATTAAAATGGCAAATTTCAAAGACCAAGAGAGAATCCTAAACGCAGCAAGAGATAAACAGCAAATAATATATAAGAGGCCTCTAATAAGGTTATCAAATGATTATTGAACAGAAACAATACAAGCGAGAGTGAAATGGAAAAAAAGTATTCCAAGTAATGGGAGACAAAGGCCTGCAACCAAGAATATTCTAACCAGCAAGGCTCTCATTCAAAATGGAAGGAGAAATAAGGTGTTTCCCAGACAAAATAAGACTAAAAGAATACATCTCTACCAAACCAGCATTGCAAGAAATACTAAATGGTCTGCTTTTAAAAAATGAAAAACAGAAAGGCAGAGAGAGAGAGAGAGAGAGAAGGAGGGAGGGAGAGAGAAACACAGGTACAAAGGTAGAAAATTGCAATAAACAAGTATCAATCAATAATAACCTTAAATGTAAATAAATTCAATGTGCCAATCAAAGAACATAGGGTAGCTGAATGGATAAGAAAACAAAACCCACATATATGCTATCTTCAAGAGACATAACTCAGAACAAAAGATCAACACAGATTGAAAGTGAAGGGATAGAAAAATATTTATCAAGCAAATGAACATAAAAAAAAACACTGGAGAAGGAATACTTATTTCAGACAAAATAGATTTTACAATGAAGGCCATAAAAAGAGACAAGTACATTTCATAATACTTAAAGAAACAATTCATCCAGAAGATATAACTCTGGTAAACATATATGCACCCAACATAGGAGCTCTTAAATATATAAAGAAAATCTTTATATATTTATATATTCAAGAAGGATATAGACAGCAACACACCAATAGTAGGGAATTTGAATACCCCATTACAACAATGGATAGATCTTTCAAGCAAAAAAAATGCCAAGGATACTGTGGTATTGAATAACACTCTAGAGGAAATGTACCTAACTGATATATACAGAAATTTTCACCCCAAACAAGCAAAACACACATTCCTTTCAAATGCACAAAGAACATTCTCTAAGACAGACCACTTGGTAGGTCAAAAGACAAGTCTCCACAAATACAGGAAAAAGGAAATGATACCAAGCATCTTCTCAGATCACAATGGCTTGAAACTAGAACCCAACCTCAAGAGAAAATAACAAAAACAAAACACTATAACTCATTGTGACTGAATAACATGTTTAAAAGTAATAAATGAGTTAAAAATGGGATCAGAGAGATCAAAGATGGCAACAGAGTAGAGAGCAGTGCTGATGGTGTTCTCAAGTACCAGAGCAGCTGGAGAACAGGATAGGGAGCACAAGACATCTTCAGGTCCCTAAGAATTGGAGCGGTCAGCATCTGGAATCAGGGGAGCAGACCAGAGGCAGCAGAGACCTACAGGAGAGCAGGTGAGGCAGTCCCAAACTGGCCAGTGGGCCGAGGTCGGCACTGCGCAGTGGTGGCTGTACCAAGAGGGGCATCTTATTTTTCAATTTTTAAAATTTATTTTATTTTATTTTATTTTTAAATGTTACTGTTGTATCACATCCATTCTCTTTTTGCTCCCCTCTGTCCCCCTCCCCACCCACCCATTCCCCACAAAGTCAATCTCACCTGTTGTCCATGTCCATGGTTCCTTTATACTAGGTTCTTGTCTAAACTGCTCCCCTTCCTTGCCTCTGCCTCCCCGCTCCCCCCAAACCCTTTCCCCCTGACCACTGAAGGCCAATTCACTGTATTCATATATTTGGTTCTGTTTTGCTTGTTGTTAGTTTTGCTCATTATTGTCCTGTAATGGGTGGAATCATATGGAATTTGTTCTTCACTGACTGGCTTATTTCACTAAGCATAATGCTCTCCAGTTCCATCCATGTTGTTGCAAAGGACACAAGTTCCTTCTTTCTGCTATATAGAATTCCATTGTGTAAATGTACCAAAGTTTTTTGATCCAATCATCCACTGATGGGCACTTAGGCTGTTTCCAGCACTTGGCTATTGTAAATAGTGCTGCTATGAACATAAGTGTACATAGGTTCTTATGAATTGGTGTTTCAGGATTCTTTGGGTATAGTCCAAGTAGTGGAATTGCTGGATCAAAAGGCAGTTCCATTTTTAGTTTTTTAAGGAAACCCCATACTGTTTTCCACAGTGGCTGCACCAGCCTACATTCCCACCAACAGTGCACTAAGATTCCCTTTGCCCCACATCCTCGCCAACACTTGTTGTTTGTTGATTTGTTGATGATTGCCATTCTGAGAGGTGTGAAGTGGTATCTTATTGTGGTTTTAATTTGCATCTCTCTGATGACTAGTGATGTTGAGCATTCTTTCATATGCCTCTGAGCCCTTTGTATATCCTCCACAGAGTTGTCTGTTCAAGTCCTTTGCCCATTTTTTAATTGGGCTGTCTGTCTCCCTGTTGTTGAGTTGCATTACTTCTTTATATATTTTGGAGATCAGACCCTTGTCTGAGGTATCATTGGCAATTATGTTTTCCCATACAGTTGGTTCCCTTTGAATTTTGTTGATATTTTCTTTAGCTGAACAGAACATTTTCAATTTGATGTAGTCCCATTTGTTGATTTGTTCTTTGATTTCCTTTGCCCTTGGTGAAGTATCAGTAAACATATTTCTGCATAGGATATCCAAAAGTTTACTGCCTATGTTTTTCTCCAGGACCTTTATGGTGGCACTGCTTATGTTTAAATCCTTTATCCATCTTGAGTTTACTTTGGTGTATGGTGGTCTAGTTTTATCTTTTTGCATGTTGCTGTCCAGTTCTCCCAACACCATTTGTTGAAGAGACTGTTTTTACTCCATTTTATGTTCCTTCTCCCTTTGTCAAATATTAGTTGACCATAGAGTCCAGGGTTAATTTCTGGGCAAGAGGGATGTCTTTAACTAAAGCCAGCTCCAGGCTCCCTGGCAACTAGAAATCTGAATAGTGAAGTGAGGGCAGCAAGGGCAAACACTGGAGGGAACTAGGAATTGAGCTCCTTTAGGGGAGGGACTGTGTGAGAGCCTTGCTCCAGAGACTGAGAGAGAGAAAGCTCCTCACTGGGTGAGAGGTGGAGGAGAAGGGACCTGTGGGGAGCAGGAGCAGGGAGCAGGGAAGTGCACCAACCAGGGCTCAGAGAGCTGAAAATGGTGCTGTTGAGCCACCAGGGAAACAGCAGCTTGAAGCCCCTGCGAGAGGGAGAGGCCCAGCCCTGCACACCCACACAGGCCCTCAGGCTCCCATGGAAACTCCAAATTGCTTGCCAGGAACTTGTAGCTGGGGCAACTGACCCACCCATTGCAGGCACCAAGGGCAGCACTGCAGACATGCTAGGAGGGCTTGCATCACAGAGGTGGTGTGAAGGACACCTTGGAGATCTGGTCTGCTTGGAGGATTGGCCCTCACCCAGTAGAGCTGGGCAGTGTTGGCAGACCCTGGACACTGTTGGCAGGAGGGGGCTGACTCTTCCAGGAGCTGTTGGGCAGGGACAGTCATCACAGGAATCAGCGAGTTTGCAGGCTGCCCTGCAGGGGTGCTAGGTGCCCATCACAGGCAGGAATCTCTGCCAGGAGTTGGAGGGCACCCTGCTAGACTTCAAATGAAAGAAAAGGGAGGGCCCCAGAACACCGACAGCCCTAAAACCCAGCTAGGCTACTGGAGGCCCAGCCTACCTGGGGGCTAACACTCAGAATCAGCCCTGACTGTGACAATCATAGGCCCTGCCACTCCAAGACCAGCTAGATGGTAGACTGCAGAGACCTGACCAAGAAAATGAGGCAAACTCAGGAAATGGATTGCTGCTAATCTGAAGCACCTGAGTGAGTGAGTTACACTGCGAGCTACAGGAACTATTAATCCTTAACAAATCCTTTTCAAAAGTTACTTCCAAGCCTCACAATTACAGCATTTGAAGTAAATACTGTTTAAACCATAGTGTATCACAGCTCACATATTTTTAATCCTCCTCTATCTCAATCCACCTAAATACCCATAACCCTCCCCCTACTCTTGATTTAAACTCTAATCACTCTCTGGCTACAATGCATTCCCAGTCCTGAATCTAAGTATTCCTCCCCTCCCCAGCCACCTAAACCATTTCTTTATTCTTTTCTTTTTTCCTTTTTTTCTTTCCCATCTTTTTTTTTTCTTCCTCCTAAAAGCCCACAGGTCCTGGCTCCACCTGGACCAATCAGAGATCATAAAGGGTGAACAGCCACCTAAAACCTTTTTTCATATATATATATATATATATATATATATATATATATATATATATATATATATATTTTCCCCCCTGCTAAAAGCCCTCAGGTCCTGGCTCAACCCAGATGGATCAAGGATTATTAAGGGTGTACAGCAATCTAAACCCTTTCTTCTTGTTATTATTATCTCTTTTTTTTCTGTTTTTCTTTTTCCTGCTAAAATCCCACAGGTTCTGGCTTCACCTGGACCAATCAGGGACCATTAAGGGTAAACAGGGAGGTAGATGCGGCAACTATATACATAGGCTTACACTGTTCACTGCTACTTGAAACTTTCTGATTCTCCCTCTCCTCATTTCTATGAGAAAGGATAGAAGGAGTGTCTTGACAAGAAGGACAGGAGCAACATGCACAACCAATCCAGAATACAATGAGACAGCCCAAATAAAGGACACACCAAGAACAAAAAGTGGAGAAAATCTGGGAAATTGCAACACTGGACTCCACAAATCTCCTGAAACAGAAGGGTGCTTAACTAAGGCAAAGAAGTACAGCAGATTAATCCAAGGAAAAAGCAAAAAAACAAAAAGCAAGCAACAACAGGCACCCAAAATGGGGGGGGGGGGGGGGAATCAGTCCATCACCAAAAGTAAAGGAAGAATCCCCAGAAAGACCACCAAATGAAACAGGAGCACCTGGAATACCCGATAAAGAATTGAAAAGAATGATAACAGAGAAGCTCAATGAGCTCAGCCAGCTCAAACAAAACTATAAGCAACTCCAGGGAAGTTGCAAGGAACTTACTGAGAGCTGCAACAGCATGAAAAGGACATAGAAACTATCAATAAGTGCCAGGATGAAATGAAGAATACAATTTCTGAATTGAAGAATACAATAGAAGGAATCAACACTAGGCTAGAGGAAGCAGAGGACCACATCGGTGAGGTGGAGAATAATGTACACAAATACTCCAAGACAGTACAAGAGAATAAAAAAAGGCTGAACAAGATTGAAAAGGGTTTAACAGAGCTTCAGGGCAACAGGAAACATAACAATATCCGTATCATAGGGATACCAGAAAGAAAAGAGAAACAAAAAATGGAAAACCTGTTCAAAAAAGTCATGATAGAAAATTTCCCTAACATGATGAGTGAAAACATTAATCCAGTTCAGGAAGGATGGAAGGTTCCAATGAAGATCAACCCAAACAGACCAACACCAAGGCACATTATTATTAAAATGGCTAATTTCAAAGACAAAGAGAGAAAATCCTAAAAGCATTAAGAGGGAAATGACAAATAACATATAAAGGAGCTCCAATAAGGCTATCAAATTATTATTCAATAGAAACAATTTAAGCCAGAAGGGAATGGCAAAAAAGCATTTCAAGTAATGGTAAACAAAGGCCTGCAACCAAGAATACTCTACCCAGCAAGGCTCTCATTCAAGATAGAAGGACCTACTATGTGGCCTATCTTAGAGAATGATCCATGTGCATTTGAAAAGAATGTGTATTTTGCTTCTTTGGGGTAAAAGACTGTATACATCAGTTAGGTCCATTTCCTCTAGAGTGTTGTTCAATGCCACAACATCTTTGGGGACTTTTTGTTTCGAAGATCTGTCCTTTGTTGATAGTGGGGTATTACAATCCCCTACTATTAGTGTGTTGCTGTCTATATCTTTCTTAAATGCCTCCAAGGTTTTCCTTATATATTTTGGAGCTCCTACATTAATTGTGTATATGTTTACCAGAGCTATTTCTTCTTGATAGATTGTTCCCTTAAATATTATGAAATGACCTTCTTTATCCCTTTTTATGACCTTCATTGTAAAATCTCTTTTGTCTGAAATAAGTATTTCTACTCCAGCCATTTTTTCATGTCTATTTGCTTGATACATGTTTTTTCATCCCTTCACTCTTTATCTGTGTCAATCTTTTGTTCCAAGGTGGGTTTCTTGAAGACAGCATATATGTGGGTCATGTTTTCTTACCCATTCAGCTACTCTGTCTTTTGATTGACGCATTTAATGCATTTACATTTAAGGTTATTATTTATTGATACGTATTCATTGTCATTTTCTTCCTTTGTACCTGACCCTTTAGCATTTCTTGCAATGGTGACTTGCTAGAGTCCTGGGTTAATTTCTGGGCTCTCTATTCTGTTCCATTGATCTATATGTCTATTCTTATGCCAATACCATGCTGTTTTGATGACAGTAGCCTTGTAGTATTGTTTGAAGTCTGGTATTGTGATTCCTCCTACCTTATTCTTCTTTCTCAAGATTGTGGTGGCTATTCGTGGGCGTTTTTGGCTCCATATAAATTTTTGAAGTACTTTATCTATTTCTGTGAAGTCTGTCATTGGTATTTTATTTTATTTATTTTTTTTTAAATTTTATTGTTGTTGTATTACATCCATCCCCTTTTTGCTCCCCTCTGTCCCCCCACCCACCCACCCATTCCCCCCAAAGTCAATCCCACCTGTTGTCCATGTCCATGGTTCCTTTATACTAGGTTCTTGTCTAAGCTGCTCCCCATCTTTGCCTCTACCTCTCCCTCCCCCCTACCCCGTTCCC
>PVIW01017921.1:0-12839 GCA_004026585.1 Noctilio leporinus | reverse complement strand
AAGCCATTGTGATCTGAGAAGATACTTTGTATGATTTCCATTTTCCTGTATTTGTGGAGGCTTGTCTTGTGACATACCATGTGGTCTATCTTGGAGAATGATCCATGTGCATTTGAGAAGAATGTGTATTTTGCTTCTTTGGGGTAAAAGACTCTGTATACATCAGTTAGGTCCATTTCCTCTAGAGTGTTATTCAATGTCACAACATCTCTGGGGATTTTTTGTTTAGAAGATCTGTCCATTATTGATAGTGGGGTATTAAAATCCCCTACTATTAGTGTGTTGCTGTCTATGTCTTTCTTAAAGTCTTCCAAGATTTTCCTTATATATTTCGGAGCTCCTACGTTGGGTGCGTATATGTTTATCAGAGTTATTTCTTCTTGATGGATTGTTCCCTTATTATGAAATGTCCATTTTTGTCCCTTTTTATGTCCTTCATTGTAAAATCTATTTTATCTGAAATCAGTATTGCTACTCCAGCTTTTTTTTCATGTCCATTTGCTTGATATATAGTTTTCCATCCCTTCACTCTCAATCTGTGTCGATCTTTTGTTCTGAGGTGGGTCTCTTGAAGACAGCATATATGTGGGTCATGTTGTCTTACCCATTCGGCTACCCTATGTCTTTTGATTGGTGCATTTAATCCAGTAGGTACTTTCTGATGTGTTCACTTCTCAGTAGTTTGCCCATCACATCACTTGGCCATTCTGTGGCCCTTTTATCCTTTTCTTCATGTTCTTTTTTTTTTTTTTTTTTAAGATTTTATTTCATTATTTTTAGAAAGAGGGAAAGGAAGAGAGGCAGAGAGGGAAAGAGACATCAATGTATGGTTGCCTTTCACCTACCTCCAGCCACAGACCTGACTGGAGACCTGGTTTGCAACCTTGTTATGTGCCCTGGCTGGGGAATCGAACCTGTGATCTTTGGGTTCGCAGGCCTGCACCTTATCCACTGTGCTATCAGCCAGGGCATCATGTTCTTTTTTAAAAAAGCTTCACTTGAGGATCTTAGAGAGAGGAGGAGAGAGAGAGAAGGAGGGAGAGAAAGGGAGAGGGGGCCCCCCTTTCCCCTCTCTATACTGCAACCTAGTTATGCACCCTGACTTGGGACTAAACCCATGGCCTTTTGGTTCCCAGGAGAACACTAGAGCCAACTGAGCCACACCTGTCAGGGCTTCTTCATATTCTTAATTTCAAATTCCCTGCCTGAGAATTCATAACCTGTGTCTGGCCTCTTGAATTCAACTGTGGCTGTAACTATTTCTTTCTAACATTCCTCATCAACAATAACCAAAAATGTTTATTTACTAGGTTTCCATACGATCATCATCTCAGAAAACGTATTCTTTACGGAGTCAGGCATCTGCAGTTAATGTAAATTTGGCTACTAAGAAAAAAGAAGGAACACTACAGAAATTTGGAGACTTCTTACAGCGTTCTCCAACAATTCTTCAATCAAAAGGTTTGCAGAAAATTAATTAAATGCCCTTTAATATTCAGTATAGGATATTTCCTAATATCTGATTGGCTATAAATCAACAAGGGTTTTCATATTTCAAGTATACGTGGTCCTAAGTCAGGTACTATGGGAGGAAACAGGAAAGGATGATATGCCTAGGTGTTCATCGTGTAGTGAACAAAGTCCTATATTTAAGTAATTGATCCATAGCAGGCTGCTTACTGTAGTTATAGAGAAACAAGCAAAGTACTATGTTAGTACTGGAGGGAAATAAACTTCTAATTAGGGGTTATGGGAAGATTTTATGGAAGAAATGGGATTTAACCAAGTAATTGAAATGTTGGCAGAATTACACCTACTAGAGATAATCACTATTAGTATAATGGTATATATTGTTCTAGTGTTTTTAAAATTTTATTACTTTATTATTTTAAAAAATGTTTTATTTATTATTTTTCAGAGGGAGGGAAAGGGAGAGAGGCAGAGAGGGAGATAAACATCAATGTATGGTTGCCTTTCACCTGCCTCCAGCTACGGACCTGGCTGGAGACCTGGCTTGCAACCTAGTTATGTTGCCCTGGCTGAGAATCGAACCAATGACCTTTGGGTTCGCAGGCTAGCACCTTATCCACTGTGCCACCAGCCAGGGCGGTTTTTTTTTGCTATATATAGATAAACATTACCTACTCATATAAATCAAAAACATAACTTCTATAAAAATCTATTGTGTTTACTTAATGCTTTTTTCTTAGCCGCGTTAATTCCTGTTATGTTAATATATACTCAGGTGTACTGTCTCTATATCTACATGTATACATAAACACAAATGTACATATATGCATACACACATTCACACATCTACCAGAGGGAAAGCTTTGACATAGGTAGAGTACCAGGAAAGTATAGGGAATGTGCAGGCTATTCTAGGGAGCAGCACGTTTCAGGCATGTAGCGTGTGGAGACATTATTGGAATAGAGGGAAGGTGGAGTGTTGGGTTTTCATGGGATTACTTGAGTGATAGCAGTTGGATAAACTGAAGAGTAAAGGTAAGGAGAGTAGGGATGGATAGGGACTAGGAAGGCAGGGGACAGCTGAATTGATTTCAGATAGACCGTGTGAAAATACTTTCTATAAAAACTTATACAGAGGTTCCCAAACTTGCTTGGTTTGTAGTGCCATTAATAACACAGTAATTTTTTTCACTCCTGCATGCAAAGAAAAACCTAATAGTTCTTAGTCATTTAGTACTTAAGGATAAACAACCTCTGAAAATCGAGGTTGCAAATATATATCAACATCAAAAGGAATGTGATGCAAAGTTACTTTGAAACTGATCTACCTTGAGCTGTTGTCATTGTTGGTATCTAGAACAGGCTGCTTCGTGTAGTTAGAGATGGAGAGTGGACCTTGTGCTTCCGAGAGTTTGCTGCACATGTCTCAGCACAGTTTGGGAACTTCAGACTTGCCAGGCCCAGCTGTATGTAGTTTTCAGAAAATATACATACGTCGTTTTAAGACTTGGTTTGCATAAGAATAGAAAATATCTGGAGGGACAAATTGCAAAGTGTTAAATCTCTAAATTTAGAGAGGTAGAACTTGATACTTTAACTTTTTACGTATTTTATTTAAACTACATTGACAATGACTGATGCTAAAGAGAGTATGTTTACCAGGAGAGGGCACATGCAGTTAATTGCCTCCCTTACTTGGTTGACTCAGCCCCTTCACAGCTTCTCTACCTGCACCTAGCCTGGGTTAAAGAGAAAGTTATTTCTAGGAATATAGGATCTCTATTTTGGATTGTAACTATAGTATATAGCTGTTGTTGGTCAGTTGGAAATATAAGGAAAAAAGAAAATGGAGATTAATTTTTAAAATTCTGCTCCTCTGATAACTACTGTAAATTCATTATTTGGTGTCAGTGGTCTTCCATCTTTCTTTTCTTGCCTCTCTCCTATCCATTCAGTACATGGCAAACAGTGTTATCCTTTCAAAGTGCAAATTGAATTATTTAAGTGATGATTTTTCTTTTTCACTGTAATAAAAGTGCCACAAGTGCAAAATGTCTGTCTAGTTCACAGTCTCAGCTCTTAGTATAGTGGCTAGTACATAGTAGTAGAAGTTCGGTGGCTCCAGGTCAAAATACTGTGTGTGGTTTTTGTTTTTGTTTTTAAGGACTGATCATGAGCAATTACAAAGGTTTTACCTGTTACACTTCATGAGGGAAGGCTGTGCCCCCTACACCAATGCACCGCCATCTCTGAAGGGAGTTCCAATCAAGAACTCAGGCCCTGGACCAGCCATGCTCTTGTACATGCCTGGATTCCTAGCCTAGTGACTTTATTTGGAGCCTCTTTATTGGATGCCTTGAGCAGAGAACTTCCTCAGGTGTTTTTGGCAAAGACTTTATAACAGGGAAGGGGAGGCAACCTTGGAGACACCTTCTCCACCCTAACTCTTGAGTTTCCACTGCAGCCCTTCCCCCTGGTCCCCAGCCCCAACATCCATGAAACTACAAGTGCATAAGCCTTTTGTTCTCTCTCAGTGAGATGGTCCTCACTTTTGTGCTGAATCCTTTTGACCTAGACCACACAGTGTTCGATGGATATAGGGGAAAGGTGGTGAGCAGGAGCTGGTGATTTCTCCTGTGTAGCTTCCCGTGTGTTCTAATGCTGTAAGTGCTTAAAGGCTGCAGTGTTACTTCCATTTTGGTTTCTCTTAATTGGTTACTCTCCCAGCTGGCAGCCCAGCTCCAGCTCAGCTCTGCCCTTGACAAGCAGACCCTCAACGAGCCTATTTGCTTAAATGTTTCTTCTGTCTTTTAAAAATAGTTTATAATAATGTATATGGATTTTTATCCAGTTTTCCCACATGGAAATAAATTTTTTTTTAAATTGTTGTTGTATTACATCCATCCCCTTTTTTGGAAATAAACTTTTTATTAAAACCGCTATGCGCCTATTAAAAAGTTAAATAAACATATAAAGTAAGAAATTAAAAAATTGCTATTCTGTTTCCCAGAAGCAATAACTTGAGTTTGCTTTCAGGTTTTTACTCTGTGTATGTATGTGTGAACTATAACTAAAGGGCTCATAATTACAAACTATGTTTACTTAATAATAGTGTGGACATCTTTACATGTGAGTACTAAACTAGGTCTACCACCGTATTTTTAATGCTGCATGGTCCACTATTACGTATCCTGTTTTTTTGTTTAGCATAGTATAAACCTCTTTCAAGTCACTAAGGATGCCTGGGTTTTATTGGTGGTACTAGTATTTACTAGTCAAAGGATATCTTATTTGTTTTTGCTCATAATCATTATTTTTGGGCATTTAATTTTTTTCTGTGAATTGTCTTTTCAAGTTCTTTCACCCATTATAAATTACAGTGGCTTTCTATAATTTGCATGTTTTTCCTTTATTAAGATTCTTAAACATTTGCAGTTAGAACCTTATTTATTTCAGAATTTGACTAATAAATATATTTTTTATAGCTAAGAAGATAATTGAAACAATGAGCTCTTCAAAGTTCTCAAATGTAGAAGTAAGTAAAGAAAATGTATCTCGACCAAAACGGGCCAAACGAAAATTATACACAAATGAAATTTCATCTCCTATTGATATATCTGGCCAAGTGGTAAGCCAATAATTCTGTGTTCTTAAAAGTAAAACTGTTCATGTAATTTTAAGGTCTAATATTTATAACTATTTGAATTTTATAATGGTTTGAATTTTTTTTTTTTTTTATAATTTTTTTTTTGTTAATTTTATTTCATTATTTTTAGAAAGAGGGGAAGGGAGAGAGGCAGAGAGGGAGAGAGACAGAGACATCACTGTATGGTTGTGTTTCACCTGCCTCCAGCTACAGACCTGGCTGGAAACCTGGTTTGCAACCTTGTTATGTGCCCTGGCTGGGGAATCGAATCTGCGACCTTTGGGTTCACAGGCGGGCGCCTTAACCACTGTGCTACCAGCCAGGGCTATAATGGTTTGAATTTTTATTCTTTAGATCAAATCTTTTGAATGTACTTTTGATAGCAAATGTGTTAAATTTATATAAATGTGGCATTAATGCATACAAATTCCATGCATTTACATTTATAAACTAATCATAGGAATTTTTAATTCCATTAATAAAATTATCACCGTTTAATAATTTATATGTTCCTAACATCTATTTCTCTTGTTACCTTTATCACAGAGTTGTAGAAATCTGGGCCTAAGTGTGCCTGGTAAAAATACAGAATTGATACTCAGTCATTTCCTCCCATCTTTCAATAAGCCTTCCAGGTTCTACTGAGAAAAGACCTTAGCTTGTCACCATGCCTCTATGACTCATTCTCCTTACTCAGAACAGGCTGTGCTGTTACAGGGAACGTTCTGATTTTTTATCAAGCATGTATTTGCCTAGTGGATGAAAGTGAAAAATAGAAAAGTAATTAAAGGAAAAGCTTTCAATAGGAAATGGCCAAGAAAAATCAGGGGAGAGAGGTTTTGTTTTGTTTTGTTTTTGCAATAGTAGCTATAATATATAAGGCGGACACTTAAAAGTAAGTGGCAAAAAATTGGGGTCAATTAGGACAAGTACTATTCTCTTCCTGACTTCTCACCATCTGTTTGATTAGCACATAATTTCCTCCCTTGGCTGACATTATTTCTTTCTTAGTTGCATTGTAATGCTCTTTCAGCCTTGAAAGTGTATATAGTTGCTGCAAAAGATCCTTTCTTAAAAATTATTTGAAATTATTAATTTCTTAAAAATTACTAACATGTTTCCAAACATGTTAGTAATTGTTTCAAGCTGTATATGTCCTGAATTTAATACAGAATGTAGATGATTTTTTTAATTTAATTTTGTTGTTGTATTACATCCATCGATTTTAATTCTAGAATTATGTAGAGTTGAAAGAATCTTTTACAAAATCTACTTTAGGCATGCTTTTTTGGTAGAAGATAGTATTCCTGTAGTCCAGGAGGACAAAACATATAATGTACCTACTTCAGTTACTAAGCACATGAACATATCTTACTAATTATAAATAAGCTTTTTATTTATTACAAATTGTATAATTGTTAATTTCAGGTTTTGATGGACCATAAGATGAAGGAGAGTGATCATCAGATTCTTAAACGACGACTTCGAACTAAAACAGCCAAATAATTCACTATGGAGAATGTTTTAATGTAAGGTTTATATTCATAATCATTGTAACTTGCATCCTGACTTGAAGATAGTTGTATATATGATGGCATTTAATCCCTCTGTATATACATTGCTATTTTATACATAGTATAATTTTAATTCAATAAAGAAAATAAGTCAACAATAGTCTACTTTTCCAAGGCTTGTTTATAACAGCGTCTTTTCAAGCTGTATATGTTTTTTTTTTTTTTTTTTTTAAGATTTTATTTCATTATTTTTAGAAAAAGGGGAAGGGAGAGAGGCAGAGAGGGAGAGAGACATCAATGTATGGTTGCTTTTCACCTGCTTCCAGCCACAGACCTGACTGGAGACCTGGTTTGCAACCTTGTTATGTGCCCTGGCTGAGGAATCGAACCTGCGACCTTTGGGTTCGCAGGCCGGCGCCTTGTCCACTGTGCTACCAGCCAGGCATGTTTTCTGATTATCCCAGTGAGGATCCTAGGAAAGATTTTTGTTTGTTTTTTGATATAGATGCCACAGGTCAGTTATTTGGTTTACTATATTTAATAGTGTCTTATGAATTATTTATAATTTGTTATGACTTTGCATACCTGTTTGGATTATAGCTAAGATTCAGGGAATAAGTATGTACAGATCTCCAGTTGCCCTACTAGGTACAGTAGACCCTCTTATCCACAGCTTTGCTTTCCTTGATTTCAGTTCCCTAGGTGAGTTGCAGTTCAGAAATATTAAATGGAAAGTTTTAGCAGTGAACAATTCAATAAATACTTCCTAAGTTTTAAAATTGTGCACCATTCTGAGTAGCATCATGAAATCTCATTGTCCCATTCCATCCCGCTCTTAGATGTGACTTATCCTTTTGTCCAGTATATTCACACTGTATCCTCTCACCTCCCTTAGTCACTTACTAGGTGTCTTGATCACGTAGACCCTTATAGTATCACAGTGCTTATGTTCAATAGTCCTTGTTCCCAAAGCGCAAGACTAATGATGCTGGCAATTAGGATAAGCCAAAGAGAAGCCATAATGTGCTTTCTTTAAGTGAAAAGATGAAAGTTTCAATTTAATAAAGGAAGAAGAAAATTGTATGCTGAGGTCGCTAAGATCTATAGTAAGAATAATCGATTAGTGAAATTATGAAGAAGGAAAAAAGTTGATAATTTTGCTGTCATACCTCAGACTGCAAAACTTTTGGCCACCGTGTGATAAGTGCATAGTTAAGATAGAAAGGACATTAAATTTTTGTGTGAAATGCAGGAAAAGAAAACACGCTCCAACTGACAGCAAGAAGCACTAAGCCTAAACAAATATTTTGGCAAAAGATCCCCTGAAATGAGTGACCACATTCATTTAACTTTTCTTATAATGTATTGTTTTAACTGTTCTAGTTTATTATTAATTGTTGTTACCCTCTTATTATGCCTAATTTATAAATGAAACTTTATCAGAGATATGCATGTAGAGGAAAAAACTGCAAATATTAGGTTTGGTACTATCCATGGTTTCAAGCATCAACTAGAGTCTTAGAACATAGCCCATACAAAACAAGCAAACTAATGCAAATACATCATTTACAAACAAAATCTTGAGTCTTTAATTAGAGTATTTTGTATAATCTAATAGAGTTGACTTTCTTATTTTTCCAGGAAATAGAAGATCAGAAGCAGAAAATTAAAAAAGGGGATTGTATCTAGAGGTCAAAAAACATTTTTAGCTAGAAATGATAGAATTTTAGACCTGCAGGGACCTTGTGAATGTATTTTCTTTGTTTTATAGATGAGAAACAGACCTATAGTTTACTTTGTCTAGATTATACAGCTAAAGTAACCTGAATTTTTCTTTAAAAACAAAAAATCAACCAATAAGAGGCAAAAAGTAGATTAAAAAGCCAAATGGAGCTTTTTAATGTAAGAGCAAACATATATCTAAAACCTTAAAAGGCTTTGTGAGATTTTGGCATTGTTTACTGAATGATGATTCTGATCAGGAAGAAAAATTATCTTTGATGTTTAGGAGATAATACCATGTTTAGGGAAAATAGTGATCAAAATTAGTTAATTATGTATCTCTTTAAAGCACTGAAATGTTTTTATTATGCTACATGGTTTCATTATGCTAAAAATATATACATAGTTGATCCTCATTATTCAGAGAGACCAAATGTACAAGTTTTCTTACTTGCTAATATTTATTTGTAATCCCAAATCAGCACTCAAGGCACTTCTGTAGTCATTCTCAGACATGCACAGCATTGCAAAAAAATTGAGTGGCCCACATGTGTGTTCTCAGCTACAGTTGAACAAGGTAAACACTGCCTTTCTGTTTCAGCTCTTAGACTGTAAACAAGTATCCGCATTCCTGAATATAGACTAAAATCACACTTCCACAAGGTCTGCAAGGGAAACAGTTTGCTGAATAAGGGGCTTTAGAAACACCTTGGGCTTTCCACAGATTTATACAAAGCATACATAAATTGAAAGTAGGAATCAAAATACCCACTGGAATTGAAACACTCTTCAGAAGAAGATGCAACACAGAGTCTCTACAACTATGTGTGAAGTGGAATAAAAAAATCATTAGGGAGTCAAAGATCAGTTTCTGTGGAAAGAAACAGAAAAATGAGGCCCATGACCAAAACAAAACAAAAAAACTGACATGGCCCAAATGTGAATATTGTAAGAAATTAAGTAGCTATTAAGTACATGTTTACGAATGTAAAAGAAATGTTATCTCAATAAGTAGGAAATCTATGTAGGCAATTTCAGCAGAGAAATGGAAGGAATAAAGAAAAGGAATGGGTGTCCTGACTGTGTGGCTCAGTGGGTTTGGCATCATCTTGCAAACTGAAAAGCTAATGGTCCCATTACTGGTCAGGGCACAGACCTAGGTTATGGGTCAGGCCCCTGGTTGGTGCAAGAGGCAACTGATTGATGTTTCTCTTGCACATCATGTTTCTTTCCCTATCTTTCTCCTTCCTCCTCAAATAAAGAAAATAAAGTGGAATTGTTAGATGAGTAAAATAACATGAAAAATCTACTGGATAGATTTAACAGCGGATGAGATGGCAGAAGAAAGTATCTGTGACCTTGAAAATGGATCAATCCAAATCCAATCTGAAGGAGAGAAATTAAAAGAATAAGGCCCTGGCTGGTGGCTCAGTAGATAAGGTGCCAGCCTGTGAACCCAAAGGTTGCTGGTTCGATTCCCAGCCCAGGCATATAACCAGGTTGCAAGCCAGGTCTCCAGCCAGGTCCATAGCTGGAGGCAGGTGAAAGGCAACCATACATCGATGTCTTTCTTTCCCTCTCTGCCTCTCTCTCTTCCCCTCTCTCTAAAAATAATAAAATTATTATTAAAAAAAAAAAAAAAAAAGAGCTGCAGGGTCCTATGGAGTAACAGTACATGGGCTAGTAGTGCACATGTAATTGGAGATCCAGAAGAATGAAAGAGTGAAAATAGAGCAGGAAAAAATATATTTGAAGAAATAATGGCAAAGCGTTTTACAAATTTTACAAAGAATTGAAGTTCTGTATATCCTAAAACAAATCTGAAAACTACATGAACAAAGATAGTTAAACTACTGAAAACCAACAATAAAGAGACTATTGGAAAGCAGAATAACCAGTAAAATCTTGAAAATCTGGAGAAAGACAACACATTTCACACAAGTTGCTTACTGGGAGAAAACATTGCAATATGCATATGTTAGACAAAAGATATACCTAAGAATATATAAGAAGCAAAATTGCAACAAGAACACAATCAACCCCATAAAAATCTGGTTAAGATGTGAATGAATAGATGTTTCAGTGAAGAAGATACAGGCAGTTGCCTAGGAAGGCAAATTAAAGTCACAAGTAGAGGTACAACGACAGTGAAACAATGTTCTGGCTTCCCTAATCTACCTATCAAGTTGTGCTTCACCTCCCACCTGTCTGTCTTCCTAATTTGCTCTCCCACTGCTTTGAAAGGTAAAATCAGTCTTGCTACTTTTTTGAACTGTTTGCAACCATCACTGCAGCTATAATTGCTGTATATATTTGTAGTTTATTTAAAAATGGGCATGTTTTTCTCCCCTTTCATATATTTGTAAAGCATAGAGTCTGGCAATATACCTGCTTTGGCAAAATCCCAAGTTTCTCAAAACATGGAATTCCTTAAGAAAATTTAGGCTTTCTTTAGATGTTTCATGGCCATATGGGCTAAATTTCCATAAACAGGAGCCTTTATTTTACATTTCTGAACCTATGGGTTGAGCTAGCATAGCTTAATCTAATTAATAGTACACACAAGAAAAATTGTTTGTGGCCATAATTAGCTAATAGTTCGGTCAGTTTAGTCTTTTGGTTCTAAAACTCGCCTTTATTTTTTCCATATGCATCAAAAACAAGTCCATGTACAATAGCAAATGGGCCTAATGGTATGGACTCGGTATGGTTAGGTTCTATATACAATTGAACTCAGATACATAATTTCTGAGCAGCTTGTGCACCGATTTAGCACTATGATGAGTGACAGTTGATAGTCATGAGAAACTGGTGCAGAAAGGCCAGTGGACTAACAAGTATGTGATTCAAGAATGCAATATGTAGTATGCCAACACTTGCCCCCCACACCCCATATTGTATCACTCCACGTATCATTTATTTTAGGATTCTTCTGTTTAAATGGCCACTTAATTTATTTGGCAATGACTAACCACAAATAACAATTTACATCAAAAGTCATTGAGACCTTTTTTTAAAGCTTTTATTTATAATTTCTAGAGAGAAGGGCAGGGAGGGAGGAAGAGAGGGAGAGAGACATCAATATATGGTTGCCTTTCACCTGCCTCCAGCTATGGACCTGGCTGGAGACCTGGCTTGCAACCTGGTTATGTGTCCTGTCTGGGAATCAAACCAGTGGCCTTTGGGTTCACAAGTTGGCACCTTTCCATTGAGCCACTACCCAGGGCCGTTGAGACATTTTAACGATATTAATTCTTTCTGTGTATGAACACAATATGTGCTTCCACTTATTTATATCTCCTTCAGTTTTGTCAGCATCTTACAGATTTCCTAGTACAAGTCTTCCACATATTGGTTAAAATTTATTCCTAGGTCCATACCAAAAGCAATCTATTGATTCAATGCATGTCATAACAAGATACCAATGGTGTATTTCACAGAACAAGAAAAAATATTCCAAACATTTATATGGAACCACAAAAGATGTACAACAGTTTTGGTCAAGAAGAACAAAGCCGGAGGAATGATGCTACCTGACATCAAACTATACTACAAGGCCATAGTTATCAAAACAGCATGGTTCAGGCATAAAAACAGACAAATAGATCAACGGAATTGAATAAAGAGCCCAGAAATAAAGGCACACCTTTATGGTCAATTAATATTCAACAAAAGAGGCAAAAACATATAAGGGGGTAAAGATAATCTGTTCAATAAATGGTGCTGAGGGAACTGGATACATGCAAAGACATGAAAGTAGACCACTTTTTTTTTTTTTAATTTTATTGTTGTTGTATTACATCCATCCCCTTTTTGCTCCCCTCTGTCCCCCTCCCCACCCACCCATTCCCCCCAAAGTTAATCCCACCTGTTGTCCATGTCCATGGTTCCTTTATACTAGGTTCTTGTCTAAGCTGCTCCCCTTTCTTGCCTCTGTCTCCCCCCTCCCTCCAACCCCGTTCCCCCTGACCACTGAAGGCCTATTCCTTGTATTCATACACTTGGTTCTGTTTTGCTTGTTGTTAGTTTTGCTCATTATTGTCCCGTAATGGGTGAGATCATAACGATATTTGTCCTTCACTGACTGGCTTATTTCACTAAGCATAATACTCTCCAGTTCCATCCATGTTGTTGCAAAGGGTACAAGTTCCTTCTTTCTTTCTGCTATATAGAATTCCATTGTGTAAATGTGCCAAAGTTTTTTGATCCAATCATCCACTGATGGGCACTTCGGCTGTTTCCAGCACTTGGCTATTATAAATAGTGCTGCTATGAACATAGGTGTGCGTAGGTTCTTATGAATTGGTGTTTCAGGATTCTTTGGATATAGTCCAAGTAGTGGAATTGCTGGATCAAAAGGCAGTTCCATTTTTAGTTTTTTAAGGAAACCCCATACTGTTTTCCACAGTGGCTGCACCAGCCTACATTCCCACCAACAGTGTATGAGGGTTCCCTTTGCCCCGCATCCTCGCCAACACTTGTTGTTT
>PVIW01017920.1:0-12839 GCA_004026585.1 Noctilio leporinus | reverse complement strand
CTGAGGAAGATATACAAAGGGCCCAGAGGCATATGAAAGAATGCTCAACATCGCTAGTCATCAGAGAGATGCAAATTAAAACTGCATTAAGATACCACCTCACACCTGTCAGAATGGCAATCATCAGCAAGTCAACAAACAACAAGTGTTGGCGAGGATGCGGGGCAAAGGGAACCCTCATACACTGTTGGTGGGAATGTAGGCTGGTGCAGCCACTGTGGAAAACAGTATGGGGTTTCCTTAAAAAACTAAAAATGGAACTGCCTTTTGATCCAGCAATTCCACTACTTGGACTATACCCAAAGAATCCTGAAACACCAATTCATAAGACCCTATGCACACCTATATTCATAGCGGCACTATTTACAATAGCCAAGTGCTGGAAACAGCCGAAGTGCCCATCAATGGATGATTGGATAAAAAAACTTTGGTCCATATACACAATGGAATTCTATGTAGCAGAAAGAAAGAAGGAACTTGTACCCTTTGCAACAACATGGGTGGAACTGGAGAGTATTATGCTTAGTGAAATAAGCCAGTCAGTGAAGGACAAATATCATATGATCTCACCTCTTACGGGACAATAATGAACAAAACTAACAACAACCAAAACAGAACCAAGTATATGAATACAAGGAATAGGCCTTCAGTGGTCAGGGGGAACGGGGTAGGGGGGAGGGAGAGGTAGAGGCAAAGAAGGGGAGCAGCTTAGACAAGAACCTAGTATAAAGGAACCATGGACATGGACAACAGGTGGGATTGACTTTGGGGGGAATGGGTGGGTGGGTAGTGGGACAGAGGGGAGCAAAAAGGGGATGGATTTAATACAACAACAATAAAATTAAAAATAAATAAATAAGAATGAAGAGGTTTTAAGAGAGCTGCAAGAGAACATGAAATGTAATAACATCTGTATCATAGGATACCAGAACGAGAGGAAGAGGAGCAAGGGGTAGAAAACCTGTTTGAAAAAGTAATGACAAAAAACTTCCCTAACTTCCTATCTTAAGGAGAGAAAATGTCATGCAAACTCAGGAAGCATAGAGAGTCCCAATGAAGATGAACCCAAACAGGCCCACTGCAAGACACATCATCATGAAAATGGCAAATTTCAAAGACAAGGAGAGACTCCTAAAAGCAGCAAGAGAAAAACAGCTAATAACATACAAAGGGGCGCCGATAAGGTTATCAGCTGATTTCTCAACAGAAACTCAACAAGCCAGAAGGGAATGGCGAAAAATATTTTAAGCAATGAAAATCAAAGGCCTGAAACCAAGAATACTCTACCCAGCAAGGCTCTCATTCAAAATGGAAGGTGAAATAAGGAGTTTCCCAGACAAAAGAAGGCTAAAAGAACACATCTCCACCAAACCTGCATTGCAAGAGATGCTAAAGGGTCTGCTTTAAGAAGTGAAGAAACAGAGAGACAGACAGGAACACAGGTACAAAGGTAAATGGATTTAATGCACCAATGAAGAGACATAGGGCAGCTGAATGAATAAGTACCAACTTTAACTTATGCATGCTTTAACGTGATCTTGTTACTATACTCAAAGAACCCTGAAACACCAATTTATAAAAACCTATGTATCCCTACGTTCATATCAGCACTGTTTACAATAGACAAGTACTGGAAACAGCCTAAGTGCCCATCAGTGGATGATTGCATCAAAAAACTTTGGTACATTTACACAATGGAATACTACACAGCAGAAAGATTGAAGAAATCCCCACCCTTTGCAACAACATGAATGGAACTGGAAAGTATTATGCTTAGTGAAATAAGCCAGTCAGTGAAAGACAAACACCATATAATCTCACCCATTACAGGACAATAATGAACAAAACAAACAAACAAGCAAAATAGAACCAGATATATAAATATAATGAATAGACCTTCAGTGGGCAGGGGGAAGGAGGAAGCAAAGAAGGGGAGCAGTTTAGTCAAGGAATTAGTATGGAAGAACCATGGACATGGACAACAAGTGGGATTGACTTTGGTGGGAGTGGATGGGTGGGGAAGGGGACAGAGGGGAGTTAAAAGGGGATGTATGTAATACAACAACAACAAAATTAAATTAATAAAAGAAGATAATCAGTATTCTAATATCTAAAAAAATAGTTTTAAATGATTATACACCATGATTAAGTGGGATTCATCCCAGGGATGCAAGGTTTGTATAATCACAAATCAATAAATGTAATGCACAACAAACAAAATGAAAGGCAAAAATCACATGATCACATTATTAGATGTTGAAAAAGCATTTGGTAAGTACGGTACCACTTTATGATAAAAATGCTCAGCAAAAGGGGATGGATGTAATACAACAACAATAAAATTTTTTTTAAATGCTCAGCAAAATGGGAATAGAAGGAGCATACCTCAACACAACAACACAACATATACAAAAATCTTGCAGGCAACATCATACTCAACAGGTAAAAACTAAAAGCTTTTGGCCCTGGCTGGTGTGGCTCAGTGAATTGAGCACCAGCCTTTGAACCCAAGTGTCACTGGTTTGATTTTCAGTCAGGGCACATACCCAGTTGCAATCCATGTTTCCAGCCTGGTCCCCAGCTGGAGGCGGGTGAAAGGCAACCATACATTGATGTTTCTCTCCCTTTCTTCCTCCTTCCATCCCCTCTCTTTAAGAAATAATGAAAATCTTTAAAAATAATTAAAAGCTTTTCTCCTAAGGTCAGGAACAAGTCAAAGGTGTCCCTTTTCACACTTTTATTCAAAAGAGTACTGGAAGTTCTAGCCTCAGTGATCACATAAGAAAAAGAAAAGGCATTCAAGTTGTAAAGGAGAACGCAAAACTGTCATTATTCAAAGACAACATGACAGTGTACATAGAGAATCCTATTGGCTCCACCAAAAAAATGATTTGTCTTAATAAGTCAATTTGAAAAAATAGTGGGATACAAAGTCAATGTTCAGAAATTGATGCCATTTTTGTACACTATCAATGAAATATCAGAAAAGAAACCGGGGGGAAAATTTTTATTTACTAGAGCAACAAGAAATATAAAGTACCTAGGAGTAAACTTAATAAAGAAGATAAAAGACCTATACATGGAAAACTACAGAACACTGAAGAAGTAAATTAAGGAAGATACAAATAAATGGGAGTATATAATGTGATCGTGGATTGGAAGAATTAACATCATTAAAATATCCATACTACCCAAAGCAATTTATATATTCAACACAACTTCTATTAAAATACCAATGATGTATTTCATAAATCTAGAACAAACATTTCAAAAATCTACATGGAACCATAAATCACCCTGAATAGCCTGAGCAATCTTGAGAAAGAATAATATCAAACTATATTACAAGGTCACTGTAATCAAAATAGTCTGGTACTGGAATTCTGGCCATGATGGAGTCAAAGACACATAGCATCTCCTTCACAACTAAAAGAAATTTATGTCTACCTCAAAACAAAATAGAAACATGCAGAAATTTCAGAAGATTGAACTACATGGAAGTGCAAAAACAAAGAAGTAAAGAAGAAATAGCCAGACAGGTAAGAGTAACGGAGCTTGGGCTGAGATGGGCAGTGGCAGCACTGAAGCTGAGGCCACAGTGAAAAGTGCAGTCATACATTTAAACCTGAAAAGTGATTCCAGGGCCAGAACACACAGCCCATGGTTAAACCGTTGGGAAAAATAGAGCCATATTGCTTCTGACTATGATAACCAGTTGTGACGGACCAGCCATCTCTGGATTACGCACCGGGTTTGGACAGCGGAGGACGCAAGAAAAAGAGAAGAGACAAAGTTGGGGTCAAGAGGCTCCCCCAAACCGTGAGTCCTGTTTATTAATCACACTAAGCTTATATGCAGGTATTACTGGCACCTGCTCAACTGAAACCAGGAAGCTAAGCTAGCTGCAGAGAACAAGGTATGGCACACTCTCTGCTTTCCATGCTTCATGGGCTACGGGGTAAACACACTGGGCTGACTCCCTATACACAGTGTCCATTCCAAGTCCACCTCGCACTAGGGCTGGCCTTGCCAAACACCCATTTCTGCTAGCTAGGCCTTGCCAAGCAGACTAGCAGTCCCTAATAACCAGTGGTGATGGGGGCAGAGGAAGAAACTGCTGGTCTCAATGGGCAAGCGGCATTGTTTTCTCTCAGAGCCCTCATCCACATACAGTGCCACAATGTAGTAGAACAGGTCATCCTACACTGACAAATTTCTAAGACTCTGCCCCTTAAAACACAACAAAGGCTATAGAACTACCTAACACACAGAGGCAAACACAGTTCTCAAACTGAGCAGACAGAAAAGTACAGCCCAAAAAAGGGAACAGATAAAGGTAACAATAAGAGAACTGAATGACCAAAAGATAGTCAACTTAATAGCCAAGAAGATAGCCAGGCTAACAGATGCAGAGTTCAAAATACTGGTGATTGGTATCCTCACAGATTTGACTGATATGCTCAAATACAACAAATGAAGAAAGGAAGAAGTGAAGGCTAAGCTATGTAAAAGAAAGAAAAATCCACATGAAACCACAGATGAATGAAAGAAAGCCAGGGCTCATATCAACAATTTTGAGTATAAGGAAGAAAAAAAGAATCAATCAGTATAGAGAAAGTAAAAAAAGAATTGAAAAACTGAAGAGATGTGTAGCAACCAATATCAGAAGCATAGGGGTGCCATAAGAAGAATAGGAAGGCCAAGAAATTGAAAACTGTGTTCCAGCAAGATGGCAGAGGATTAAGAGGAGCTACACCCATCTCTTCCCAGATCACATCTGGAATTACTTTTTTGGGGAAAAAGTCAGCTGGAATCACCAACAGAACAGCAGCTGGAAAGAAGTCCTATAACCACAGATAGAACAGAAGACGATGCTTCATAACAGTGTGACTGGTAGGAGTCACAGAAATGCAAGATGACTGGCTGGGCCCCCACTGGAGGCAGCAGCTAAAGGGAATGAGCCAGGGGCTCCACCTGAGAAGGGTGGGTTCTGGTCCCCCAGCTGGGTTTCCCAGCTTAGAGCAACTCGCAGGGAGTAAAGCAGCATACAGCTGAGAAGGACAGAAACCCATGGAGTTTACTACTACCCTAAGAGAGCTCTAGAGACAGAGAACTATTAGGGTGACCACAATGAAAATACATTGGCACCCACCTACCCTGGGCTTCAGTGAAAGGAGTGCAGAGAGGACTGGAGACACAAGGGGAGAGTTTGTGGTGGTGGCTTGGAGGAGAGAAGTAGGGAGGCAGCTGTGAGGATCCTGGTGCTAACTCATTGCCCACACCTCTTGGGGACTATGCTGGGCCAAGTGGCTTCCTTATGAGGGGTCCTCATAGTCCTGCCCACTGGAAGCAATCTGCCCCATCCAGCGGTGCCTGAGCCAGGCTTCTGATCACAATTCTTTGACTTACATATAAATAAACCCCCACTGTATATGAGCATAGATACAATAGTCCGCACCTGAAGAAGTATCTCTTGCCCAGAGCGTCTGGGCCTGGTGGTTGATTACAAACACTCTGACTTACAGCTGGGTCAGTCAGTCAGCCGTGCACAGTGGCCTGCAAGCCTGGTTGCTGATCCTAGATTCATTGGTTCACAAATGAGTTCATTGGTCCCGCCTGGTGATGCCTGGGCCTGGCAGCTGATCACAAACTCATTGGATTACAATTGAATCTTTCAGTCTAGCCCAGTGGCCTCTTAGCCAGGCCTGACTAATGAACCCACAGATTCACTGGATTACAATAGAATCTGTTAGTCAGGCCCAGCGCCACCTAAGTCTGGTGGCTAATCACAGATCCATTGGATTACAATTGTACCTTGCTGTCTAGCCCAGCAGCTCCTGAGCCTGGTGGCCGAACACAGAGCCATTAGATTACAATTGAATCATAGTGCCTAGACCAGTGGAGTCTGACACTGGTGGCTGAGCATAGATTCATTGATTTACATCTGAATCTCTCCCACCAAACTGCACCTGAGCTGGCAGCTGTTCCATTGAATTACAATTGAAACTCTCTGTCTAGCCCAGCAGGGCCTGAGTTTGGTAGCTGACTCATTAGTTTACACCTGAACTGGTCTGTCCTCGAAAGCTGCATCTGAGTCTGGCCCTGGATCACAGACTGATAGGATTACAAGTAAATCAATCCTTCCACCCTAAGAGTTCTTTAGCCTGGTAGCTGATCACAGTCTGATTGGATTAAAATGAAACCTAAAAAATGGGGAGAAAAAGAAACAGTCCATCCCCAAAGGAAAGGAGGAATCCCCAAAAAGATCACTAAATGAAACAGAGGCAATCAAGCTATCATATATGGAATTCAAAAGAATGATGATAGAAAAGCTCAATGATCTCAGCCAGCTCAAAGAAAAATACAAACAACTCCAGGGGAACTATGAAAAAATCCAGGAAAGCTATAAGGAATTTACTGAGAACTGCACCAGCATTAAAAAGGACATAGACAGCAGAACGAAAGAAGGAACTTCTACCCTTTGTAACAACATGGATGGAAATGTAAAGTATTATGCTTAGAGAAATAAGCAGTCAATGAAAGATAAATACCATATGATTTCACCCATTACAGGACAATAATGAACAAAACAAATGAACAAAACAAATAAACAGGCAAAACAGAAACAGATATATAAATACAATGAATAGACCTTCAGTGGGCAGGTAGGAGGGGGGAACAGGAGGCAAAAAAGGGGAGCAGTTTAGTCAAGGAAATAGTATGAAAGAAACATGGACAAGAACAACAAGTTGGGATTAACTTTTTGGGGGAGTGGGTGGTTGGGGAAGAGAACAGAGGGGAGTAAAAAGGGTGGTTGAAATACAACAAGAAAATTAAATTTAAAAATGAAAATAAAGTAAAATAAAATAAAAAGGACATAGAAACTATTAGTAAGAGCCAGAAGGAAATGAAGAATACAATTTCTGAACTGAAGAATACAGGAGAAGGAATCAACAGTAGGCTAGAAGAAGCAGAGGATTGAATCAGCAAGCAGGAGGATAACATAGAAAAATATTCCAAGACAGTGCAGCAGAATGAAAAAAGGCTGAACAAGAATGAAGAGGTTTTAAGAGAGTGGCAGGACAACATGAAATGCAATAATATCCATATTATAGGGATACCATAAAGAGAAGAGAAACAAGGAGTGGAAAACCTGTTCAAAAAAGAAATGATAGAAAACTTCCCTAACATGATGAGTGAAAATGTTAATAAAGTTCAGGAAGCACAGACGGTCCCAAAGAGGATGAATCGAAAGAGACCCACTCCAAAAGACATTATAATTAAAATGGCAAATTTAAAATACAAAGAGAGAATCCTAAAAGCATCAAGCAAAAAACAGCAAATATCATATAAGGGGACTCCAATAAGGTTGCAAAATGATTATTCAACAGAAACAATACAAGCCAGAGGGAATGGCAAAAAAAATATTCCAGGTAATGAGAAACAAAGGCCGAAAACCAACAATATTTAACCCAGCAAGGCGCTTATTCAAAATGGAAGGAGAAATAAGGAGTTTCCCACACAAAAGACTAAAAGAATACATCTCTACAAACCAGCATTGCAAGAAATGCTATAGGGCCTGCTTTAATAAAATGAAGAAACAGAGAAAGATATAGAGGAACACAAGTACAAAGGGGGAAAAATGGCAAAATAAGTATCAATCAATAATAATGTGAAATCTAAGTGGATTAAATGTATCAATCAGAAGACATAGGGTAGCTGAATGGATAAGAAAACATGACCCACATATATGCTATCTTCAAAAGACCCACTTTAGAACAAAAGATCAACACAGAATGAAAGTGAAGGATTAGAAAAATATATATCAAGCAAGTGGACATGAAAAAAAGGCTGAAGTAGCAATACTTATATTAGAGAAATTATATTTTATGATGAAGCCTATAAAAAGAAGGACATTGCATAACACTTAAGGGAACAATCTAACAAGAAGATATAACTCAGGTAATCATATATGCACTCAACCTAGGAGCATGCACATATATAAGGAAAATCTTGGAGGACTTCAAGAAGTATATAGACAGCAACACACTAATAATAGGGGATTTCAATACCCCATGATCAATGGACAGATCTTCCAAACAAAAAAACACCAAGGATATTGTGGCATTGAACAACACTCTAGAAGAAATGGACCTAATTGATATATAAAGAATCTTTCAGGATCGGGAAGGTAGCCACAGAGTAAAGAGCAGTGCTGATGGTGTTCTCGAGTACCAAAGCAGCTAGAGGACAAGATAGGGAGCGTGAGACGTCTTCAGGACCCTAGGAATTGGAACGGGCATCATCTGAACACAGGGGAGCACAGCCCAGAGGCAGAGGAGGCCAGCAGGACATTCCTAACCTACTGGCCGGCAGGCCGAGGTCGGCTCTGGGCTGCGGTTAGTGAAAGACAAATACCGTATGATCTCACCCATTAGGGGACAATAATGAACAGAACAAATAAACAAGCAAAACAGAACCAGATACATGAATACAATGAATAGACCCTCAGTGGGCAGAGGAGAGGGAGAAGGAGGAAGGCGGAAGAGGGGAGGAGGAGGCAAAGAAGGGGAGCAGTTTAGTCAAGGAAGTAGCATGGAAGAACCATGGTCATAAACAACAAGTGGGATTGACTTTGGAGGGGAGTGGGTGGGTGGGAAGGGAACAGAGGGAAGGAAAAAGGGGATGGATGTAATGCAACAACAAAATTACATTTAAAAAATAAGGAAATATTATCTTTTTAAATTTAATTTTATTGTTGTTGTATTACATCCATCCCCTTTTTGCTCCCCTCTGTCCCCCTCCCCACCCACCCATTCCCCCCCAAAGTCAATCCCACCTGTTTTCCATGTCCATGGTTCCTTTATACTAGGTTCTTGTCTAAACTACTCCCCTTCCTTGCCTTTCTCCCCTCTCCCTCCAACCCCCTTCCCCCTGACCACTGAAGGCCTATTCACTGTATTCAGATATCTGGTTCTGTTTTGCTTGTTGTTAGTATTGTTCATTATTGTCCTGTAATGGGTGAGACGTACAAATACCATATGATCTCACCCATTACAGGAAATATTATCTTTATGCAACAGCAGAAGCATGGATTGACCTAGAGATTATTATGTTAAGTGAAATAAGCAAGTGAAAGATAAGCACCATATGATTTCACTTAAATGTAAAATCTAATGAACAAAATAAACTAACAAGCAAAATATAAACAGACTCACATAGATACAGAGAACAGAAACTTATCAGAGGGGTAAGGGTTGGGGGCTGAGTGAGAAAAGTGAAGGGGTTAAGCAAAGAAAAAGTCTCAAAGATATCAGTAAGGTGATTACCAGAGTGAAAGGTTGTGGTGAGAGGTAGAAGAGGGTGTGTGTGGAAGTGAATGGTGGTGATAGATGGGGTGGTCAACACACAATACAATATTCAGGTAGTATATTATAAGATTATATACCTGAAATCTCTATAATTTTTAAGCCAATGTCACTCCTATAAATTCAATTTTAAAAGCTGGGGAAACGATGCCTAAAACCAGACAAAGCTATAATCAAAATCAAAAATGTGTTCAGCAATTTCACTTCTGTGTATTTATTTGAAGAAACACCAAACACTAATTCAAAAAGACATGCATCAATATGTTCATTGCATCAATATTTACAATAGCCAAGACGTGGACGCCACTTAAGTGTTCATCAACAGATAAATTATGAAGAAGAACACATACACACACACAAACACACACACACAGAGTGGAGTATTACTCAGCCATAAAAAGGGGGAAATATTATAATTTATAATAACATGGATGGAGGATGGAACCAGAGGATATTATGCTAAATACAATAAGTCAGGCAGAAAAAGACAAATGCCATATGATTTCACTTATACATGGAATCAAAAAAACAAAATAAATGAACAAACAGAACAGAAACATTCATAAATACAGAGAACATTTTGATGGTTGCCAGATGGGAGGAATGGGTGAAAAAGGTGAAAAGGTTAAAAGCACAAATAGGTAGTTACAAAATAGTCACAGGGCTATAAATATAGCATAGGAAATACAGTACATAATATTGTAATAACTATATATAGTGTTTGATGGTACTAGATTTATCAGCATGATCACTTCATATGTTATAATGCAAGGTCTGTCCAGAAGGTATCCAGTCATGTGCTATGAAAAATAAAGACACTTATTGAAGAAGATACAAAAAGCATTGTACATAAGACAATGACACTTCAGTCCTCTTCAAAGTAGGCACTTTCGGACCTCACACAGTTCTCCCAATTGCAATCAGCTGTCCTGTCATATTTTCCTGAACCTCATTGATAGTCTGGAATCTCCTTCCTTTTAAAGGTGATTTCAGTTTTGAGAAGAGTCAGAAGTTGCAGAGTAACAAACTTGGGCTGTATGGGGACTGAGTCATTGGGGTAATTTGATGTTTTGCAAAAAAACCCGAACAGGTTATGCATGAGCAGATGCATTGTCATGATGAAGCGGCCAGTTGCCTGTAGCTGCAGCCTTCTGAATCATCTGAATAGCAACAAAAGTTGATGCAGATTCATTGTTCTACTTGCTCAGTCATTTGAGTGTGATAACCAGACAGTACACATGTTCACTCAAGGGCATCTACCATGCCGACTGAGTAGTACAGTGAAATTATTATTCATTGGTGATGCATATGCATTCCAGTCCACTCTTCTTGGCTTCCAGATTACATCGCTGTCTAGCAAACTGTTCTCATTATGTTAACAATGGCTGGACTTTTTCCAGATAGACCTTGTAAATGTCTAATGACTATGTTGTTTGCCTGAAACATAATATTGTATCCTAACTATAACTAAAAGTAAAAACTTATTTAAAAATAATACTGTATTGCATATTTGAATGTTATTAAGAAGGTAGACCTTAAAAATGCTTATCACAAGAAAAAAATTATAGTCATGTATGATGACAGACGTTAAACTAGACTTACTATAGTGATCATTTGCAAAAAATAAGAATTCTTTAAAAAGGCCTTCTCAAAACTCAGCAGCTCAACAGTAAATAGACCAAAATTTCAATTAGAAAATAGCAAAGACTTGAATAGGCATTTTACCAAAAAGCACATGATAAATTGTTCAACATTGTTAATCTTTAGGGAATGTGGGATGACACTACTGCTGATTAGAGTAGCTAAAAGAAAAAGAAAAAATAGTGTTCATACCAAATGCTGACAAGGAGGTAGAGACACTGAATACCTGGGGAATTTCTAGTGGGAATATACAATGGTGTAGCCACCTACAGAATCATAGAAGAAAGGCAGAATGGTAGCTAGTGAGGGTAGGAAACATAGAAGGGTGGAGGGATTGAGCAAAAAGAAGAAAGGGATCATGAACATAGAAAACAGTGTGGTGATTGTTGAGGGGAAGAGGGATATAAGGGGACCAAATAGTGATAGAAAAAATAAAATTAAAATTAAATTTTAGAAAAAGAAAAAAAAATATTTTTTGCAATGTTTTGTAAAACAAAACACACTTACAATAGGGGGCAGCAATTGCCCTCCTCAGCATTTATGTCAGAGAAGATAAATATGTCCACTCAAAAACCTGCATGCAAATGTTCATAGCAACATTATTAGTAATAACCCAAACCTGGAAGCAACTCAAATGTTCGCAACTGGTGAATGTAATGTCTCCATACACTGGAACTCAGCAATAAAAAGGAACAAACAATCGATACATACAATAGCTTGATCATCTGGGCTTTATGCTGAACGAAAATAATCTTGAAAGGTTACATTATGTAGTGAATGATTCCATTTATAAAAATGGCAGAATTAAAGAGATAGAGAAAAAATAGTGGTTTCTAGGGAACAGGGATGGAGAAGGTATGCAGCACAATTTGATTATAAGGAGGTAAAAGAAGTGTGGTGAGAGAGATACTTTGAAGGGGAAAAACAGTTCAGATTTTGCTTGGAGTGATGGTGATCATGAACATTTACCTGGGATAAAAATGCATAGATGGGATAAAAATGCATAGATGTATTTTCCTTTTTTTTTTTTTTTTTTTTTTTACTGTTGTTGTATTGCATCCATCCCCTTTTTGCTCCCCTCTGTCCCCCTACCCACCCACCCATTCCCCCCAAAGTCAATCCCACCTGTTGTTCATATCCATGGTTCCTTTATACTAGGTTCTTGTCTAAGCTTTTCCCCTTTCTTACCTCTACCTCCCCCCTCCCCACAACCCCTTTCCCCCTGACCACGGAAGGTCTATTCACTGTATTCATATATTTGGTTCTTTTTTGCTTGTTGTTAGTTTTGTTCATTATTGTCCTGTAATGGGTGAGATCATATGATATTTGTCCTTCACTGACTGGCTTTTTTCACTAAGCATAATACTCTCCAGTTCCATCCACGTTGTTGCAAAGGGTACAAGTTCCTTCTTTCTTTCTGCTATATAGAATTCCATTGTGTAAATGGACCAAAGTTTTTTGATCCTATCATCCACTGATGGGCACTTAGGCTGTTTCCAGCACTTGGCTATTGTAAATAGTGCCCCTATGAACATAGGTGTGCATAGGTTCTTATGAATTGGTGTTTCGGGATTCTTTGGGTATAGTCCAAGTAGAGGAATTGCTGGATCAAAAGGCAGTTCCATTTTCATTTTTTTAAGGAAACCCCATACTGTTTTCCACAGTGGCTGCACCAGCCTACATTCCCACCAACAGTGTATGAGGGTTCCCTTTGCCCCGCATCCTCGCCAACACTTGTTGTTTGTTGATTTGTTGATGATTGCCATTCTGACAGGTGTGAGGTGGTATCTTATTGTGGTTTTAATTTGCATCTCTCTGATGACTAGTGAT
>PVIW01017919.1:0-12839 GCA_004026585.1 Noctilio leporinus | reverse complement strand
GGAAACACTATTTCCTGTTGGCCTGTCCAAGTCTTTCTGAAAATAAAGATGAGTAACTCCTCAGTCTATGGCTACAAACTAAGATAATCATTTCCTCATCCTATTATTTGCCTTCTCTGCCTGGTTTTATTTCACAACCTAGAAGCAGAAACTGTCTTGAATCTCGAAGCAAGCTACTGTGCCCCAGCCATTTCACCCCATCCTGGGCACTTCCTCTTATATCACAGGAGGTGGGGCCTCTCTCCTGTCACAGAGCAGAGTCCGGGTTCACCCAGCACACAGTAGGACAAACCAGGCTCCTCAGGCCTCCAGGATGCCCGTCCCTGCCTCCTGGCCCCTCCCTTCTCCTTGCCTGCTGCTGACTCTGCTGCTGGGCCTTGCAGGTGAGCACACGCTGGGGTAGAATCTTCTCTTCCTGCCACTGGAACGTCTTTTTGCCCCTGAAATTGTAGAGTCTCCAAGAAAACATGAGGTGTCATCCAGGGCTGCACAGAAGGCCAAGGACATGGCTTTATCTGGGGGCAAGAAACAGGAAATCTGAATGCTTATTTTTGTGGGTTCATCGTCTGCACCTGGTTAGTATGTCAAAACAGACGATGCTCCGAACTGCATAAGTGACAACTTTGTGCGTATCGCCTTGTGTAATCATCACGATATTCCTGTGTGAGAGCTGTAGCACTTACTGTGGATTTACAGATGCAGAACTGAGGCAGAGAAAGTTGCCCTGTAATTATTAACTAATTCTGTAGAGCAGCCGAGATTCCAGTCTGGGTGACCAGCTTCCAGAGCTCATTCTTTATTTATATTTTAAGTATATTGTATTGATTATGTTGTTATAATTGTGTTAATTTCTTTACTCCCCTCTGCTCAGTACTTCCCTTTCCTCCGGCAATCCCATCCCCCTTTAGTTCATGTCCAAGTGTCATGCATATAAGTTCTTTGGTTTCACTCTTTCCTATGCTATTCTTAACTTCCCCCTGTCTACGTTGTACCTACCAATTATGTTTCTTAAATTCCTGTACTTTTCTCCCCCTTTTCCCCCCCAGCTGATAACCCTCCAAATGATCCCCATACCTATGATTCTAGTCCTATTCTGGTTGTTTGTTTAGTTTGTTTTTGTTTTTATTTTTTAGATTCTGTTGTTGATAGTTGTGAGTTTATTGTCATTTTAATGTTCATAATTTTGATTTTCTTTTTCTTAAATAGGTTCCTTTAACATTTCATATAATAATGGCTTAGTAATGATGAACTCCTTTGGCTTTACCTTGACTGGGAAGCACTTTATCTGCTCTTCCATTCTGAATGATAGCTTTGCTGGATAGAATAATCTTGGTTGTAGGTCCTTGCTTTTCATCACTTTGAATATTTTTTGCCAGGTCCTTGTTGCCTTCAAAGTCTCTATCGCAAAATCAGCTGATAGTTTCACAGCTACTCCTTTGTAGGTAGCTCCCTTCTTTTCTCTTGCTGCTTTTAAGATCCTCTCTTTATCTTTAAACTTTGGCATTTTAATTATGATGTGTATTGGTGTGGTCCTCTTTGGGTCTAGCTTGTTTGGGACTCTCTGTGCTTTTTGGATTTGTATGTTTATTTCCTCCACCAAATTTAGGGAGTTTTCCTTCATTATTTTTTCACATAAGTTTTTAATTTGTTGCTCTCCCTCTTCTCCTTCTGGCACCCTTATGATTCAGATGTTGGTACATTTAAAGTTGTCGAGGCTCCTAAGCCTCCTCTTGCTTTTTTGAATTTTTGTTTCCTCATTCTGTACCAGCTGACTGTTTATTTCTTCCTTATGTTCTGAATCATTGATTTGAACCCTGGTTTTCTTCCCTTCACCATTGGTTTCATATGGATTTTCCTTTGTTTCACTTACCATAGCCTTCACTTCTTTCCTTATGTGTTTGCCATAACCAAGGATATCTGTCAAGTCTGTGAGCATCTTTATCACCAGTGTTTTGAACTCTGAGTCTATTAGGTTGGCTCTCTCCTTGTCTCTTAGTTCTCCCACTTGAACCTTGATCCGTTCCCTCTTTTGGGCCATGTTTCTCTGTCTCTATAACTTGATAGGCTCCTGTTTTGCCTCTGTGTCTTGGTAGAGCTGTTGCACCTGTTATGCTGTAAAGGGTGGAGCCTCAGGTATTTCTTGGTATGGGGCAACCTGTTTTGCCACGTTATGGTGCTGTATGTGGGGGAAGAGTCTGAGAGGGAACAATGCTACTTGCTCAGCACTCACCCCTTTTCTAGGCACTTCTCCCACTTCCCGTATGGGACTGGTGCCTCTCTAGCTCTTGCCCTGGCTGTGGTTCCCAGAGTGGGTGGGCCTGCGGACACTCTAGGACCATGAGGGCCTCTAAATAAGCAGGCTCTGCTGAGAAACCGGCAGCTTCTTCCTCTGCTCTAACCCCACTTGTTTTCACACTCAGAAGCAATGAGTTTTATTTTCTCCAGTGCTGGAACTGTGAGCTGTGTGGTCTGTTGCCGAGTTTGCTTCCTAAATTTTTGAATATGTTACTGTGCTTTCCGCCAGCCTAACACAGCTACTTCTGCTGCCACCACTGCGGCCACCACACAGCTTCCTCTCTGTCCCAGTTCTGCCCCTCCTAACTGCCTGGAGGAGTATTTCTTGTTTATGTCTTTGTTTGTTGGACTTCCATGCAGCTCAGTTTCTGGAACTTCTGGTTGTCTTCAGTTCTGAGGTAGTTGTATTTCTTCTTAGTTGTGGAAGGAGATGCAGCATGACTACCTACGCCTCCATCTTAGCTAGATGAGCCCGGAGCTCATTATTTTATCCATGTTATATGGCTTCTCATAAATGCTGATTGCAGAAAAAACATAAAATCCATAGAAGTAAACCAAAGAACAGTCATCTCCCATCATGCCACTCAGACACTGAGTTCAAATTCTATTGTCTGATATTGCACACTTTTGTTAATTATTTGTTGCATGGTTTCAGCCTGCTAAATACTTTACTGAGCTTTTAATATATATTACAATTTCATTAATCCTTAAAACAACCTGTGTACTAATATATATATACATATAGCATACATATGATGCATGTATCTATATGTGTTGGGAGCATGTGTATGACTATGAGTTGGTATGAAAAATTACACATGCACACGCACACACATGAAATTTTAGAACAGGCTTTTTCTTTTTATTCTCCTCAAATTACTCTCAGTCTACATGAAATGCATATGAACAAATCTTTAATTCTCATTCTCCCTCAGATACCCTTCCTTCTTTCAACTTCTCCAGACTTACCCCTTAGCCTCTACTCAAACTCTTTGAACAAGCAAGCTGCTCTCTTGATAAAGTTAGTAACACATTTCATCAATTAATAAATGCATAAAAACAATTTGGTACATATGTGCAATGGAATATTATTCAACAATAAAAAAAATAAATTCTTAAAGTTGTGACAACATAGATGGGCCTAGACATTATAACCCTAAGTGAAATGACTCAGAAAGAGAAATACAGATACCATATAATTATGTACTTATCTATGGATTCTCAAAAAACAAAACAAATGAATGTACCAAGAAAAGCAGACACACATTTATACAGAAGAGCTGAGTTGCCAAAGGATAAGATGTGGTGTGCTGAGGAAAATTGAGTAGAATTTTGTGTATGATTTCCTTGGAGTCTCTTTTCCATGCTGGGTAAGAATGAATAGGAAAAATCAAGATAAGAAATAAAGAGCCCTGGCTGGTGGCACAGTAAATAAGATGCCAGCCTGGGAACCCAAAAGTTGCTGGTTCGACTCCCCAGCCAGGGCACATAACCAGGTTGCAAGATAGGTCGCCAACCAGGTTGCAAGATAGGTCGCCAGCCAGGTCTGTAGCTGGAGGTAGGTGAAAGCCAACCATGCATTAATGTCTCTCTCCCTCTCTGCCACTCTCCATTCCCCTTTCTCTAAAAATAATAAATAAAATCTTTTAAAAATAAATAAATAAACAGAATGCTACTATTTGCTCTATATCTATAATTTTATCTATATCTATGCCTGTATTATCTAATAACAGTTGAAACCTCAAAGCCTCAGGAAATTTAATGAGTAATAGTGTTTTAATTTCTTGAATATCCACCCTGTGCAGACTCTATGGAAATGCCTTAAGCTTCTTTTTTCATGTGATAATTATATCCAGGTTAGGACCTTTTGTCATCCCTACCCTACAGATAAGAAAGTGGAAGTGAAACCAGAGATCAACTGAGTCTGGGGCTTGTGCAGTCTGTCACCACCCAGCCAAAACAGAGACAGGGATTGGATTATAAGTGCACATTTAATAATATAAGATGCTGGAAGTCTGAGAAGGTGGTGGGTAAAAACCCTAGCATCCACCTTCCTTTAAGCTTGTTAGGAGCAAGTTTATCTGGGGGAAGATTGGTGCTGTGCAGCCTTGGAATTTGAGTCCTTGTGGGGGTTTTGGTCTTGATGAATACCTTCATTGCTGGCCCCTGGAACAGTATGGGCAGCATTCTCGTAAGGATCTCAATGCCAGCCAAGCAGTGGCCTCATGTATGTCATCTGGGTGTTTCTGGGACATAATCAATCAGCCCCTGCATTCCTGGTGACCAGGCATGTAGGTTTGGGCTGGTTGTTCTTTCTTGGTCAACTGTTACCTGCAACAAAATCTCAGCCAGAACATACAATGATTAATGGGTTACACATTCTACTAGTAATGATTTAAGGCTATAATGGAGAGGAAAAAATTGTATTCTCTATTTTACTCCTTATACAGCTGCCGGAGCACAGAGAGGTTCTAGGTTACTCAGTGGTAAATGGTAGAGCTGTGATTTGAAATCAGGCATCTGACCCTAGAGCTCATGCATTTAGCCCGGACCCTTCTCAAATGCCAGTAGCCCCACAGCTATCTATCCCATGAGCTTTCTGCTGCTTCTGTCAATGGGTATGGAGAAGGGTTGGTCTGAGGAAAAAAGTTTTTTAGTTTTCTTCTGGGCTTTTCTGTTTTCCTATCTATGTTTGATTTGCTTTTTCCTCCCAAAGTCATCTACAAAGGAATGTTAGTTTCTGGCATAATTTCCACAGAACTACCCACTTAAAATTGACTTCAGGGTCCCAGGGAGGTGTCACACTGGCCTTTTAACATGTCATATAAATACTTATTGGATACCTACTATGTGAAGGAATTGTTATAGGAACATGGGTGCAATGCTCTACAAAAGAGACAAAGTAGCTGCCACTGTGCAGCTTACATCCTAATAGGGAAATAACAGCAAAAATAGACATAGGAAATAAGAAAATAACATAGACTATTATAAAGTGATGTGTTAAGGGAGAAATTAAACTATTGCTGGATAGGAGAATTGGGAGAATCTGTAAGTGGGATGTATTGTCAACAGGGTGTAATCTGGGTGGGCCTTACTGAGAAGGGAAATTTTGAGCAAAGATTAAGAGAAGGTTTGGAGTGAGCTATGTGGTCCTCATATAGACCCTCCTGATGGGAAATAGCATGTGCAAAGGTCCTGAGACTAGGAGCTTCCTGTTGTGTCAAATAGTTCCACTTACTCCTATGTACTGTATATCATACTTTTTGTTGCTATTGAAATGGAGTTGTTTGCTTAATTTCCTTTTTGGATTGTTCAACACTAGTGTATAGAATACAACTGAGTTTTCTGTGTTGATTTTGTAAGCCACTAATTTGATGAAATCATTCATTACCTCTAATATAATTTGGTGAGGTGGAATCTTGCTACATATAAAATCATGTCATGTGCAAACAAATATAGTTTTATTTTTCCTTTTACAAATGCTTTAAGCAACTTAGATTTTTGTAATTTGTATAGCACCATTAGTAAGCAAATAGAATGTAATTATACTATGGAAGAAAAAACACTTTTATTTCTTAAGTGAACAACATGTTCATTGTGTGTTGGGATCTCTACATGTCATCGTTACTCAAACATCCAGGCTGAGTGGGATCTGACCACACAATGCCGTGGATCTCTGTGGAAAATGGAAGTTTATCCACAGAGGTTGTTGTAGTTAAATGCATATCCCACAAAAAATACGGCCATCACCTGTGCTCACAAATTAGTGTCTAAAGAAGTATCAGGGTCCCACAAAATGGAAAGTTGCAGAAGTGGGACTCTTCATGAGGCCGCAAAGTAAATAGTTGAAATAAGGGGGTGCAGCATGACTATTCCAGGGCAGGCTCTGCTCTGAGACCCTCTCTCTGACACTTACCCTCTCTGTTACTCAGTTTCCCTATTTGTTACAGGGTCTCAGGTTACAGGCTTGTTTGAGGGTTACATATGGTGAGACAGGCGATGTGCTAAACTCAAGTCCACTTGGTGCACAGTCATTGAAAGTCGCTGAAGATAAACACTTGACTAAATCTACAGGATCCCACGTGGATAAATAAACAACTGCTCTGTGTTTCCCTCCAGCAGGGGCAGGTGAGGAGCTGCAGGTGAGTCAGCCTGAGAAGTCGGTGTCAGTGGCAGCTGGGGAGACGGCCACTCTGACCTGCATTGTGACGTCCATATTCCCCGTGGGGCCTTTCATGTGGTTCAGGGGGACAGGGCCAGCCCGGGAGTTAATCTACAATACCAGAGAAGGCCGCTTCCCCCGAGTAACAACTGTTTCAGACGCCACGAAGAGAAACAACACGGACTTTTCCATCCGCATCAGTAACATCATCCCAGCAGACACTGGTGTCTACTACTGTGTGAAGTTCCGGAGAGGAACCCCTGACACGGAGTTCAAGTCTGGCCCAGGCACTCAGCTCACCGTGAGTGGTGAGTACAGTGCGGGGTCCTTTGTGCCTGGAGTGTGACAACAAGTCCGAAAGAACAGCCTCCATTCCTTGAGCAGCAGCTAGGAATCAGGTGTGGTGGTGGGTGCCTAGAGTCATGATCTGGTTCAGGGTCTATTTCACCCCTTCTGCAGACCAGGGAGGTTGAGGCTCAGGCCTCATGGCTGGTAAATGGTGGGAAAATTCTGGAGCCCTCATCCGTGGCTCCCCAGCACTTGTCTTTTCCAATCCCATCCAGTCCCAAGATGAGGGACCCGAAGGTCTGAGTGACTTGCCCCTGCCTCCAGAGAGTGCTCCCCTCAATGTGGCTGAGTCTCCCCCTTCCTGACATGTACGGAGCCTCCACTGTGAGCCCGGCTTGCTCTGGGTGCTGTGAACTAAACAGGCAAATGCTCTTCTCCCACAAAGCAGTGTTCTCTGAGGGATCAGATTGGGAGAAAGCCATGCAGGGCAGGGAGGGGAGAGCATGTTGCTTTATTCCATCCTCAGAAGCATCCTGTGAGAGGAAACTCCTAAGGGGCACAAACTCCTTGTTTATTCTGACAGTCCTGGTGGAAGGAGGTGCCCAGAGGTTGGGTGGTCACTGTGGGCTTATCTGATAAACCCCCTTTATTTCAGGGACTCAGTCACACTGTCACTTAGGCTCTGATCAGAGTTTAGTCATACTGTCCCTCACTCTGAGAGGTTTCCCATGTGGGTGACTTTGGGGCCACCCAAAGATAGCAAAATTGCTTCCTTAGGGTTTTCTGTCAATGGTTCAGGATCCCAAATCCTGGAATGTCAGCCCCCAAATGACCTTTAGACCATAAGCCTGACCTCCATTCTCAGGTGGGAGCCTGAGGCCATGAGGTGACAGCGGCCTTGCCCACAGTCACATGGCCAGTGACTGACGGGATGGTTCCAGAACCCTATCTGATTCCAGGCCAGCTACTTGTTGCCCTGACTTTGGACACTTTCCACCAAAGAGCCTGGTGCATGTAGGCACTCAATAAAAACTCATTAAAATGAACCATTGAACATGGAGCCAACATTTCTCCTTTCCATCGGTTTCCCAAGATCCAGTTGCCCCTCTGATTCATACCTTGAGGTCTGAGGTGATTGGAAACTTCATCACCCTCAGCCTCATCACCTTAAATCAAACATCCACATCGGCACCTACAGCTGTTCCTTGTTCTACAGCTGCCTAACCCTCCAGCATGTGGAGACAGTGTCATTCATTTGCAGTCCTCTGTTGATGGGTATAATCTGTTTCGGATCTTGGGCTATTAAAACAGTGATGCAGGGGATGACCTTGTCCATGTGTCACTGTAGTCAAGTGGCGTTACTAGGCCAGAGGGTATGTGCATTTTAATTTGTGTGGATATCACCCAGTTTCCATCTTGAATGTGGCAACAATGGAGCCTCACTACAGACTGTGGACATAGGCAGGAAGGTGGCTTTATCTTGATTTTGCAAATATTACAACATTTCCCAGCGGTGTGTCCCTGGCCTAGGCGATCACAGGTAGCGAGCGGCTCCATCTCAGACCTGCTGCCTCCTGGTAGAGTTGCTCCTTCCTCTTCCCCAGGCTGCCTGCCCTGAGGACGCCCCGCAGGAGAAAGCAGGGGAATGGGGCCGGGGCCAGGTCCTCATCATGGCGTTTACTCTATAACCAGTGCCCTGAGGGAGACGTCATCTGTTACTCCTTTGGCAGATGAGGACACTGAGGCTCAGAGAGGGACCTGAGCTGAGCAGGATGAGGAGAGAAGAGTTGAGCTCCAAGCAGCCGCTGCTCCCACAACACCCCAGTGAGCTTCTCAACTGTGGGAAAGCTCCAACACTTGCCTTTAAAATCTTGTGTTGTTCCATTTTTCAGCAATAAGCATGAAGAAGGAAGTCCTATGTGGGGATGTGGAAATAGCTTTACAGCCCAGATGGGAAAGACACACAAACGTCCCCTGATGTGCTGACCCTGTCCCTAAGTGGCATGGCTCAGCATATACAAGCAGCCAGGAGGCTTCACCCACTTTGTTGTGATGTTTTCCCTTCACTGAGCACCTGCAGGCGCAGCCTGGGGACAGAGGCCTGGACAGAGCAGAGGGGCCACTGCAGCCTCACAAGACCATGCATAGCAATCTGGGATCTGCAGACTGAGGATGAGGAGGGAGTGGCATTTCCTAGACACTAGGACCTAGAGGTACTAGGCCCTAGGTGAGCAAGAGTTCATGTTCTAGATGTCAGGATGTCAGGAGCCCCTGTGTTCTGTTTATTGGTAGAGGCTCCCTAGTCCTGGGCAATAAGGGGTGACTCCTCCCTGGAGTCAAGAATGTCAGAGGGAGAAGAGAGGTGGTCAGTGCTGGGTTCCCGCAGGTGGGGCACTTGCTCTATGGATGGACATGAGCTTAGGGTCACAGGGAGTTCCCCCAGGACATGGTGGGAGGTGAGGAGACAGCCCCTTCCTTTCTCTCAGCCTGGTTCCTCATCAGTAAAATGGAGATAATCATGGGCTCCTGTAGGGGAGTAGAAGGATTGGAGGTGCTCTGTCCGAAATGCCCAGCAGAGAGCAGAACCCCCAAATAGAGGCATTATTTCACCGTGTGGCCCAGTTTCTTTTGCTGGGCCTCAGTTTCCTCACCTGCACACAGTGATGACCCCACCAACCTCTGCAGGAAGGTGTGAGGACTCCGAGCCCAGGGAGAGAGCAGACCCTCAGTGAGCGGTGGTGTCCTCCCTCCTCGGGGTGCTCCTGGGCAAGTCTCAGGTGCCTGGAGTCCTCAGTTTCCCCCTCTGTGAATGGAGATAGTCCCAGCTCCCGTTCAGGGATCTGTGAGGACAGGAGAGGATGACTAGAGAGCCCCACATGTGGTGGCTCGAGGTGTGACTGAGTGTCCATGCCCAGGGTGTGAGGATGTGGGCTGAGCCCCTGCCTGGGCTCACATCCCAGCTCTGCCACTTCCTGGCCTGGGACCCCTGACACATTGCTCCCCACCCTGTGCCCTGGTGTCCTCATGTGTCAATGACAGCACCGGTCTCACAGAGCAGCTACAAGGTCTGAGTGAGTGAGCCCCTGTGCAGTGCTGAGAAGGGTGCCTGGCATGGAGTGAGTGTTCAGTGAGTGGGCGCTGTGCTGTGCCGACCCACAGGGCCCTGGATGGGTCACTTTCCTCTCCAGGCCTCGGGTGTAAATGGGTTTGGGGGTCGGGTTCAGTGCTTTCCGCCTTGGGTGCTCATGGAATCATCTGGGAAACTTTGAAAAGGTCCCCAGACCCTGGCTGCACCCTTGCAATTCAGATGTGTGCTCAGGTGTGGGCCTGGCTGCTGAAGTTTGTCACTCTCTAGGGACAGAAGGCCTGAGCTAGATGTTCTCTGAGGTCCCAGAGGAAACCATGTCTATTTTCCCCTGATGAGGTGGCTCCCCTGCTGCTGGGGCTGTGAGAACAGCACCTTTGGGTGGTGCGGGTGCTTCAGGAGAGCATGTGCCAGTGATGGCTCATCAGAGGCCCAAGAAAAGGGGTTTGTTGGGGCAGGGACACCCTCCCGCGGGGCAGGCCTGGGCTGACAGTGGTGCCCGTCCTCTCCAGCCCTGGGAAGGGGCAGCCCGGACACCCTGTTCAGCTCTGAGCTCCACTGCTGGGGGCACCGTCCCACCTTTCAGCGCCTGTGCGTCTAAACAGGCCCTGGGGTCCCACAGATCCTCCCTGCTCAGCCCCAGAGCCCTTCCTGCCCCCACACCCCGTCCTGCTGAACCGGCCGCCTGGCTCAGGGGCTTCCAGCTGCTGTGAGGTGCTGCCCTACAGGAGCCACCTCAGCCCCAGGTGCTTCCAAAAAACCTGTTTCCTGAGGGGATCATTAGGGAGAGAGGGAGAGAAGCGTAATTTGGTGATCTGTCTGCTCTTTTCATCTGGGTGTTTGCACAGCAGCTGGGGAAAGCCAGATTTGAGACTTTTCTTGGTGTTTCCTCTCTGCTTTTCTTTCCCTTCTTACTGCCTAAAGAACTGGTATTTCCAGAACTGGAAAGGCCTGGCCTTATGGTAACAGTCATAGGTGTTGTTTATGAAGCACCTACCACACGCCAGGCCCCGGGCTGTACATGCATCCCCACGCCTCTTACCAGGGTGGTGTTGATCCACTAGGGACAGAAACACACCCTGAGGATCCAGGGTAAGAGCAGAGACGCTAAAATCAATCCTGAGAGCAGTGAGACGACCTCTGCCCTTTGCTCCCTGTGTGCCCTTGCCCAGCCCCAGTGTCCTCTGTCAGCCTCATCCGGGAAGTGGGTCCACACAGGGCCTGTCTGCAGGGTGGTGGGAGGTGAGAGGCTGAGAGCAGAGGGACCCGCCCACCATGGACCCAGGAGCCTCTCCATCAATGGTGACTGTCCATGGCGTCCCTGGGGTGTGCAGCTGCTGGTATTTTACCACGTGATTAATTGAAGTGCCAGTCCCTTCTCTGTGTCCTCACCATGTTTGATGAGTTTTAGGAAGCCAGAGAGGTATGCACAGGTGCAAACACTTGTTAATATTTGCTGTGAGCCCACTGTTAGAGGGTGCTGGGTAATAATGAACAATTTCCATACACCCTACAGAATCTCTCCAGGGAGAAACTGCTCTTGCCCTTGATTTGCTGGTGAGGGGTGCTTTCAGGACACGGGGGAGGAGAGGGGGTGCTGCTGCTTCATAGGCCTGTGTCTGTGTCTCTTTTCATTTAATAACACTAAGAAAACTGGAGGGAGGCAGTGGTGGAGCTTGGTAAAAAAAAGGTGAGGGGCCCTGGCTGGTGGCACAGTGGATAAGGCGCCGGCCTGTGAACCTCAAGTCCCTGGTTCGATTCCCCGCCAGGGCACATAACCAGGTTGCAGCCAGGTCTCCAGCCAGGTCTGCGGCTGGGGGCAGATGAAAGGCAACCATATATGGATGTTTCTCTTTCTCTCTGCTTCTCTCCCTTCCTTTCTCTCTGGAAATAAAAATAAATAAAATCTAAAAAATAAAGGTGAAGGGCTGAAGCAAAAAATAAAAACATCACAGGGAGAGAAACAGCCTGGTGATTACCAGAGGGAAAGGGGGTGCAGGGAGGTAGAAGAGGGTAAGGAGGAGATAAATGGTGATGAAGGAGGCTTGACTTGGGGTGATGAGCACACAACACAATATACAGATCATGTGGTATAGAATTGTACACCTGAAACCTATCATTTTATTAACCAATGTCCCTCCAATACATTTCATTAATGAATAAATAAAATCCATAGTACTTGGCTTCCTCAGCATTCAGTGAACTTTAGTTTCTACACAAAACTGACCCAAGAGAAGAACCCTAATTCAGAAACACATCCCACCACCCCTCCCTTTCAAATTTAAGGTTTGGCAGAATTAGACCCTACTGGAACATGTGCAGAAATAAGGAAAACTATGGAAAAATCTCATAAATACCTAAAGGGAGAGCTCTGGATATGAATTAAGTTCAGGTACTGAGTAGGTTTGTGTTTATTTTTGTGACTCATGTGCGGATTTACTCAAAGCAAAACAGCTTCCTTTGCCTGATCTGACCCTCCCTACAGCCCGGAAAAGAGCAATGCCAGCTGTCCCATCCCACAGACGGGACTGGGATGTACCCCCGCCTCACCCTCCTCAGCTCCCAGCCTGGATGTCACTGTCGTGGGGGTCCCGCTACCCTCTGCTTCCCCTGCATTGACCTCTGTGAACAGCTTCTCTGAAGTTGGGAAGGTTTCCAGGGGAGCCAGCTAGGAGAGTTAATCATGGGGACTGAGATGCTCAGTAACGATTGTTTCTGTGCCCTGACAGGTGGGAATCACCTGGGGAGGAACAGGGTGGGCTCTGAATTCAGGCCCAGAGTTGCCTTTGGGCCCTGCTGCTCACTCAGGGTTCACCTCTAGGCCCTGAGTGTCCTCCTTTATAAGATGAAGGTGATGACGTGCCCTCCCAGCATTATTAGAACATAACAAGAAATACTCTATCAGAAGAATCCTTACAGATTCACATGCTTGTCATTAGTGTTGATGATCATAATCATATTTATTGTTTATTTGTTTCTTTATAGCCAAACCCTCTCCCCCTGTGGTAT
>PVIW01017918.1:0-12842 GCA_004026585.1 Noctilio leporinus | reverse complement strand
AGCCATGTCAGGTAGTAATGGTGGCATCTTTTTTTTTTTTTTTTTAAAGATTTTATTCCATTATTTTTAGAAAGAGGGGAAGGGAGAGAGGCAGAGAGGGAGAGAGACATCAATGTATGGTTGCCTTTCACCTGCCTCCAGCTACAGACCTGGCTGGAGACCTGGCTTGCAACCTGGTTATGTTCCCTGGCTGGGGAATCGAACCTGCGACCTTTGGGTTCGCAGGCCGGCACCTCATCCACTGTGCTACCAGCCAGGGCTCCAAGTAATGGCATCTTATAACAGATTATTTCTGATCCTTGTCTTCTTTCCCTGATGACTTTGTTGTCATTTATTCCCCTTATTCACCTGCTACATTGTTATTTTTACTGCTTAAACAATTTTCTTTTAGATCAATTAAAAGTAAGAAAAATGAGATGTTTTCTTTTGCCCCGTATTTCCTTTCTCTCTGTGTTTATGTGCATCAGAGTTCCTGACTTACACTTTTCCTTCTTTCTGAAGAACTTTTAAGGTTTCTTTCAAAGGGGAACAAATGTAGTTAACTCCCTCCCTTTTTGCTTGTCTAAGAAAGTGTTTATTTCTCCTTCATTTTTGAAAGAGAGTTTTCCTGCTCTGTTTTCTCTTTTTCCTTCTTCATGTTTTCCAATCAGGCATATGTTGCACGTTTTGCAATTACTGTACAGTTCTTGGACGTTCTTTTTCTTAATTTTTTAAATTCTATTTTTTAATTTTGTTTGGGAGCTGCTCCCTTTCTTCAGGCTCTCTGACCTCTGGGCTGCGCTCAGTCTCTGGATGAGCCCAACACGGTGTTCTTCATCCTCTCCTGTGTTTTCATTCCGGCTTTTCCGTGATTATTCTAAAAATACCATCGCTCCGCTCATGTAGCCCATGCGCTGTTGTGTTTTGCCCACCTTTTCCAAATAGCCCTAATGTTGTCATCACAGTTATTTTCAATGTCCTTGGTTGATCGTTCCGGTACCTGCGCCACATCCGAGCTGGTTTTGCCGCCTGCTGTCTCCTCAGGCGGCGCTCCTTGCCTTTGGGCCTGAGAGCCGGCTGGCTGTGGCTGCCGAGACCGAGCCTGGCATGCTGGGAGGATAAGGCTTTGTGGGTGAGGCGACATCCAATCCAGTGAGTGGCTGGGCTGAGGTTGTAGGGGTGTCCCATTCTTCCACTGTCTTTTTTCTGCCTATCCTGCTGTCTGGGGGTCTCCTAAGACGGTTCCCAAGAGAGGTGTGAAGAATGGGCCATTCTTATGAAGACCACTCCAGGCATATTTCAGTTGGCTTCTCTTCCCTCGTCTGAGCTTCACTGTGAGGCCCTGGTGGGGTCTTGGAGGTCAGCCCACCAAAATGCAGGGCTCCTTCAAAACTGTGGCCCCTAGAAGTCCCTTTCTCCCTCAAAGCTAGTTCATGCCCAGTCTGCAGCCTTCCATGAAAGTCACCATGCAGGTGTTCCTACCAGGTATGGCCCCAGGGGTGTCTCCCTGGGCTCTCTGCCCCCACCTCTCTGTGAATTCCCCGGTGATTTGCCCTGGGGCTCCAGTTCTCTGCCTGTCTGTTCATCCAGCCTTTCTTGGCGGACAAGGCTGACAGCTTCCTGGGCCCCCCCCTCCCAGTTTTATCCCCAGGTCTGCTGCCACCTTACTCTCCCATTTGTGCAGTGACAAGCCCAATGAGGCCTTGCGTGGTTGTGGAGAGGGCAGTGGTGGACACAGTCCCAGTGGACACAGGCCCCAGTGGACACAGGGTCTCAGGACGGCAGTGGGAGGCTGAGCAGTTTTGTGGGCAGGCCCTGGAGGCTCTAACTCATAAGGGAAAGGTGAAAACCCACTCTTTCCTTCCAGCTTTGAACCTAACACTCTGCTTCTTCTCAATGACTCATGGTTCCTTGTAGAAGTCTACAATGGGTGGGTGCTTGCAGTTTCCCATTGGCAGGTCACTCTTTGCACTACTGGAAAGAAAATAATTATCTGGATAATCTTGGAGTGGATGGTTTCATCTTTCCATCCTCTGTGGGGCATAGTGTATTGGATCACAGACATTAGGTATTCAAATATGTTTTAAGTGTAACGAGTGACCTGGATGGGATTTTTCTAGGAAATATTTTATGTAAATTTTAATTTTGAGGAATTAAGTGCCAAAGAAGCTAGACACCAAAAGTCACTTAGTGTACTACTCTGTCTACATGAAATATCCAGAACGGGTGAAATTCAAGAGACAGAGGCATGCTGCGGCGCCGGGGGCTGGGCGTGGGGGGAGGACCCTAACTACCTGTGGGCAGTGGCTTGCTCTCTGGGTGATGAGAATGTTCTGGAATCAGGCACAGGTGCTGATTACACAACATTCAATTAGCTTAAAAATGGTTCATTTTACCTAATGTGATTTCACCTCTATAAATAATATATGTAGACATGAAGTCAGAAAAGCGCATCGTACAAAACTTCTGCTGTGCAAAGCCATCCTTCTCCTGCCCAGGCCTTCGGTCTTCCGCAGGGGAGACAGGTGCGTCCCTCCAGCTTCTTGTATCTACACAGGCCACCCTGTCCCCTCCCCTTCAAACGGAAACTACGACATACTGTGTTTTTCCTACTCAGTATGAAGATTTTTTCCCATCTCCACATAGAAACCTCCCATGTTCCTTTTCAAAAGTACATAGTTAAAGGAATTATTTTCTAAGTTCTTCAATGTTTGAGAATGTAATGTTAGGGTGTTTCCTCTCACCAGCCTAAACAAACTATTTTTCCCCTGGGGTCATGTCTCCATCGTAAGAAGCTTCCTGTTTTGTGCCCAATTCAACAATCAGTTGAGTAAGTTGGTTGGCTCTTTTGAGCAGATTTAAGCCTAAAATTCAGCTTCACCCTTATGAGTCATTTCTTAAACGCAGGATGATGGGAGAATCAGCCAAATGCCTGCTAATGAGAGAATTAAAAAGAAAACCTCATTTAATTAATTGAGAGTCAACAACAAGCCAGTGGATTTGCTCCATTGCTATAGTTTGATGAAGACTCCATTGCTGAAGAGTGTACGTCATGTCCTCCCAGAGAAGACAAATGTGAAATAGCTGACGGTGGTACAACTCTGAGGGGGTGACTGTGGCCCCACCTCCCAGCACGCAGGCTACTCGTGGGTGATGCCTACACACAGAGCCCGCTTTATTGAAGCTGGACAAGACTGCCATTCATCTGAAAGCCAAGGCAGTCGCACATGCGCAGACCTCCACTTAGGAATGCGTACATTGGCGTGCGTGGAGCTCTATCGATGTTTGAAACAGGAACTTGGAAGTTCAGCAGCTGTGAAAAGGCAGTACTTGACTTGGAAACTGAAGGACAGCAGGGAATGGCCCTCAGCCCCCTTCTGTGTGGGGTGGGTAAGGAATGGAAGGTGGGGGTGGGGTGGGCTCTCTCTTCCGGAGCAGGATTCTCTGCTGGTGGCTAGTTGGCCTTGATAAACACTCATTTGTTCCCGAGAAGAGCGGGAGGAAGAGACAGGTGGAGAGGTAAGAGCTTGCAGGGCTGATCGCTGGGTCCGTGTCCAGTGGGCCCCATGCGATGGCTCCGGGGCAGGGCGGCACCACGAGTAGAGCGGCTGGGCCTCATGGTGGGATTTGGGTGAAGTTTGGGAAATGCCGTATTTATGCACTCTTTTTTTTTCTGTTAGGCAAAAAAATATCCCTCCATGTGTATTAGCTCGTGGGCCACTACATCAAAAATCTTTAGCTCTAACAATGTAGAGTTGTGAGTACCACCGGTTAAGAAAATAAGTTCAAGCCCTGGCTGGTAGCACAGTGGTTAAGGTGCCAGGCCTGCGAACCCAAAGGTCACAGGTTCGACTCCCCAGCCAGGGCACATAACCAGGTTGCAAGCCAGGTCTCCAGCCAGGTCTGTGGCTGGAGGCTGGTAAAACACAACCATACATTGATGTCTCTTTCCCTCTATGCCTCTCTCCCTTCCCCTCTTTCTAAAGATAATGAAATAAAATCTTAAAAAAGAAAAAAAGAAAATAAGTTCAATGAGGAGTAAAGGGGAAAAGGAAACATCCCTTTAGTCTCAAGTGATTTTCAACAGGCCTTTTCCATTATCTTTTCACATTCATCTAGCAAACGTAGGTGTGTGCATGTTCAACTTACACTTCTGTTCACCAATTGGATTTATAGAAATCGTTCTCTACTATGAGTGTTGTTTTTGCGGCTCTTGGACATCATGCTGACGTGTGCCTGGTGGGAGGTCCCAGCCTTCGCCTCACTTACACCGATGACACCACGTTGTTTACTCAACTGTCACTCGATGGTGTTCCAGCAGCTTTCTAAGGTTTGCTCCTGCCAAGAATGCTGCCAAGGACATGCTTTTAACTGCATAGAGCCTGTTTCTGCCAGTCCAGCCGGGAAGTGGATTCTCAGGGTGGCATGTGTGTGGGTCAAAGGCATGCATATTTTATATTTTTATCCATTTCCCACTGGTTTTCCCCACGGCACCCAGTATTATACTCCTAAAAAATACATGGAAGTTTCTCTGTGACCATGGTCAACAGCACTGAATTTGTATTCAGCAACATTGCACTTGTAATCATGGTGCAGAAAGAAACAAAGTCTGTAACGATGTCAAGGGTTTTCGATTAGGTTGTCACCCACTGAGAGGGGAAGTCTGCAGGTGCAGAAGCATTGGGAGCAGGGATGCGGTTGAAAGTGCGAGATTGGAGCTGCGGGGAGGGAGGGGACCCCGCCGTGCCCAGGAGGCGGCAGTCTGAGCCGGATAGCAGGGTCTGTCCTGCAAGCATTGAGCCAGTGTCAAGGTAATTAAAACAGTTTGTGTGGCTGCTGCTCTCGGGACAGCCCGGGTGTAAGGGAGCCGTCCCATCAGCCTGTGGCTAATATGTGAAAGAATGAGACCCAGTGAGGCCCAGCTTTGTAAGGGCAAGAGGAAGAGTGAGAAAGAAAACCAGGGGGGAAGGAACGGCCCAGGAGTGGGGGAGCCGAGGTGGGTGAGGAGCATACTCTGTGCCCCGGCAGGCACGGGGAGGAAGACCAGAGACGGCTGCTGGCCCCGGCCCTGCAGGTCACAGGGTAGCTGCGGCCAGGAAAATGCCCTGTGGGCCGGTGGCTAAGGCAACAAGCCCAGGTGGTGTGGGTTTGGAGGGAAGGCTGGAAGGGAGCAATTCCAGACACAGATGGTTGGCATTTCTTCTGGGAAGCTTTGCTGCAAAGTGGGGAGGGGGCAGGGGGCAGGGCAAGGGGTGAGAAGACCAAAGGATTTGTGTTTCTTTGGGAGCATTGGAGGCACAGTGATAAGCAGTAGGAGTTGAAATGGATGCAGGGGGACCCAGGGTTGCTGAAACTGGTCCTTGAGTTGCAGAGCAAGGGGCACCTGTGTGTACAGGTGGAGTTCTGTGTGACAGAGGATGCAGGGAGTTCCCGGTGGAGACAGACAGTGACATATATGTGGGTGACCAGCTTGGGGCACTCAGAGGTGTGCTGTCTTCTTCCAGTTACTTCTGTTTCCTTGTGACATAGGAAACAGCCAGTCACAAGCTGGGGCTCCAGGGCCAGGCAGGGTGGGGGCTGAAACTTTTGGGGGCCAGGGAAGGCCTGAGAAGTCTCTAGGAGGAGGGAGGTGCAGAGGTGGCCACTATGGGAGCCCCCAAAGCTGGAGGCCACAGCTTGCCAGCCCATGGTCACCGGGAGCACGTGTCTCTCTGGGCAGCATCTCAGCAGACAAGTTGAGGCACGTGGTAGGTCAGAGGGGCCCAGTGGGAGGTTGGGCTGAGGTGACAGCAAATGCAGGCGAGAGATGATGCCGCCATGTGAAGACTGAGACGGTGACATGAGGAAAAAGGAGATCAGGGGTGAGGAGGCAACAGGGCTGGGTGCCGCGTGGGAGCTGTCCTCCTGTTAGGGACCCTGGAGGAAGAGGCTGGGGACACTGAGGAGCTGGGCTGAGGCTGGACGTGGACCAGCCATAGGGGTGCTTGTGGGAACCTAAATTCCAGCCCCTCCCCTGGCCCAGCTCCTGATCACGCCAGCTTCTCTGGGTCAGCCCCTGAAAAGGTCCTGCGTGAGAGGCCCCAGCCCTATACTGACATTACTGCATGGCAGCTCTGTGGCCGACATGCTTCTTTGTGAAGCAGAGGCCACCTGGGAGGCAGGACCCATGAACTTGACGTTTGAACTGTTGCCCCCTCTCTTCACTTCCTGGGACACTGGGTGCTTCATCACCTTCACGTGCAGGTTTCAGGGTTAGTGCATCTCCCTCTGCAGGGCGTTTACTGCTCCAGAGACACTGAGTCCCCTCAGCAGGAAGGACACACTGACACTGGGGGACAGACCTTAGCGGGGTGCTTGGAGCCCTGTGTTCCAGTCATGCCCACCTCCCCCCACCTTACCCCCGTCCGTCCCCAGCAAATTCCCACAGCTGTGAAATGCCTTCCTCCTGACAAAGACTCATGTTGAAGGGGCCAAAATACCAGAAAATGGCATTCCAGCACGGCATCGATATTTTTAACTGTTTAGGATTTATCAAGAGAGACGGTGGTCGTGGGTGTAAACCAGCCTGAGATCCACTTATTTCTGCCATGAAGGAGCTCCATCTGAAAGCTCCTCTTGTTCATTTTGTTGTTTGTTTGGTTGGTTTTTTCCTGGAGCGGAGAATGTCAAGGGTGAAAAGAAATCTTCAGGGAAGAAACACACATTTGGCCTTGGTCTTGAGTCAGCCTTGGCGCAGCCGGCAGCTCCGGTCAAGGGCAAGGCCGCTCTGAACCCCAACCCGCAGGGACTTGTCCTCACGCCGCTGTAGCGCCAGGGGCCACAGGCTGGCCACCCTGAAACCAGCGGTATTTTTAGACGGGAGAGCACTTCAAGTTGCTGCTCCGAGGGGCAGGGTGGGGCAGTTCTGCTAAAATAAACCATGGCAACCACATTTTCCATACTGATCTCTGATGCAGTTTTTCTGCATTTTTTGTTGTTCCTTTTTTGTCTGTTTTGCGGGTCTCGGTCATTTTCATACACAGGCTGACCTAGGTGTTGCTGTCTAGTGTCCCGTGAGTGATCCTGGTGTGTCCATGTTCCCGATTCGAGCAGCAGGGGTGGCTGAAGGTCAGAGAACGGCGGGTCCCTGTCCCCTGGGGCGGGTGGCTTTCCCCAGACCGGCCAGGCAGCAGGCATTCACTGGGCAGCTGCCACCTGCAAGGCCTTGTGCTCAGGCTCAGAGGGGACGGGGAAGGGGACGGGGCAGGTTTCTGCTTCAGGCTTTGCTCCGACCCATGGTAACAAGCAGAAGCTGGGGGACAGGACAGTGCAGAACCAAGGGGCCGAGAACAGGTAAGTGTGGGTGGCCCTCCGCCACCGAGCCGCTGGGGCCTGCAGGGAGAGGACAGAGCGGAGAGGAGAAAGGACAGGGGACAGAGCCTCGCAGCTGCACCCTTGCTGTCTGGAGCTGGAGCCTGTCCTGTGGCTGGTGCAGAACCGTCCACATTTGTTAAGGGAGAGAGCGAAGGGATCAAACAAACAAACAAACAAGTGTGTTTTGCACCAACATGTGGGGAAAGCCGGAAGCGCCGGAAGAGTCAGAGCTTCCTTCCCCGGCCCAGCGTCCCCGGCCCAGTGTCCCGGCACATGTGCGGCTGCAGGTGGCTGGACTCCCTCCCCTTTCCGGGCTGGATGCGCATCCGCTATGTACGCACCACGTCTTCTCTGTTCATTCCCCTGCCCACTGGCACGGAGCTTGTCCCTTACCGAGGCTTCTGAGAATAATGGTGCGGTGAGCGGGGGTGCAGGTGCCCCTCCAGGGTAAGGATTTTGTTTCCTTTGCACGCGTCCCCAGAAGTGGGATTGCTGGATTGTGTGACAGGTCTAATTTGAATATTTTGAGGAACTTGCAGACTGATTTTCCCAGTGGCTGCCCCAGTGTACGTTCCCACCCATGGTGCGTGGGGGTTCCCTTTTCACCACATCCTCGCCAGCACTTGGTGTTTGCTGTCTTGTGGATGGCCGCTGTGACAGGTATGAGGTGGTTTTGAGTTGCATTTCCCTGATGATTAGTGACATTGAGCATCATTTCATGGCCCTGCTGGCCATCAGCATGTGCGCTTTGGAAAAATGTCTATGTAAATCCTTTGTCCCCTTTTTAAATGGAGCCACATAGAGCCAATGAGAGGCACCATGGGGTTGTGGGGCCAGATCAGCATGGACATTCCAAAGACAGTTGGGGACACAGCATTACCTTTCCCTGCCCCATGAACTTGAGAAAGTCACCACGTTCTCAGAGCCTGGCTTTCTTGATTGTCAGTGGGAATGACAGCGCTGGAAGGAAGTCACTTGTGAGGGTCAGATGTGCCCAAAGGATGGGGATCAGTTCCTTAAGGTGCAACAGCATTTAGCTATCAGTTATTTAAATATTAGTTACTGGTGAAGAACTCAAAGCAAACAGGATGATCCTCTGCAGGCCCCCAGGTCACAGGCGGACAGGGGCTGTGCGTGGCGCCCACACTGAACCTGGGAACCCCGCAAGATGCGAGTGAGGTGACAGGAAGCACCATTGCTCACGGCTGGGCGAGGCTGGTGTCTTGCACGTTTGTTCGGGAGGAGGACTATCCTGACGACCGGGAAGGCTGTAGGGAATTCGGAGGGTCTGGCTCAGGGACGTCTTCCCGTCACAGAGTGAGAGGAGGGGACAGCCCTGGAGGAGTTGCACTGTGATCGGACTGTTGTCCTTCCCATCACCTAGGTGAAAACGCTGAGGGTGAAAGCGACATGTTCAAGACCCTGAGGTGCAGCAAGCGCAGGGGGCTGGCTTTTGGCGCTTTCTGCCTGACAGGGAAGGTCTCGGAGGAGGTGACTCCCAGCACCAGGAAGTCAGGGAGCACCAGGGGATCCTGGAAGTTGTCTGGCTCTGAAGGGAGGCTGTTTAGGGTTGCAACACAGCAGCTGCCCATGCTGCGGGCCAGTGGTGGGAGGGAAGGGTGTGGGATCGTCTCTGGGTGTTGGGGTCTGGGAAGAACTGCTTAGAGGGGTATCGGCTGGTGCTTAGTGGGTTTCTAAAGGCATCTGTAGCCGCAGCAGTAACTGTGCCTGGCTGTGGGAGGGGCCGTATGTGCATATTAATATACAAGGAATTAATATAAGAGGCGGAGTTTAGGAACATTACCCTGAGGTCCATTAACGGGCAGGGTTGGTGTGAGGAGAGGAGACACCAGGGGGCCAGGGGGCTTCTACGTACCTCGTGGGTTTGCTCTGCATCCTCTTGCCCAGTTCAAGTTCAAGAGCAGGGTCCTCTGAAGGGACTGCCAGAGAGTGTCCCCTTTTTACCAGCACCCTTGGAAAGAAGTCACATGCCATGTGGAGTTTTGAAACATCAGAATGCAGAGCTGCCTCTGATTTCTCTACAGAATGAGTCAGAGCACTGAACCTCAGGATTAACGAGAAATAGGAGGTTTTGTATAAAAACTGCCAGGGTGCATGCTGGCCTGGGGAAAGCATTTCATGACACTTGGTGTTGCTTGTTGGGGGCTCACAAAGCTCCCAGTGGAATGGAGGACAAATCAAAAGCACACGGTCTAAGGAGGCTCTTGTTCTTTCACGGGACAGGGCAGGAAGGATGCCCTGGATGGTAAAAGGATTCAGAAATGCATAGAGCGTAAGGGCCACCCTGCAGTGTGACACTCATCCCCACATCTCGCCCCAGAGGGCTTGCTGCTCTGTAGCCACCTTGCTTTTCCCTTCTGCTCAGGACGCTTGACTGTATGTGGGCTGCTGCCCTTCTACCAAAATTTCAGTTTGTTTATGATGCAACAGCAACTATGAAAACAGCCACAAAACTGGTTGGGAATTTGCTTGCATGGCATTAAATCTGTAGGTCCATTTAGAAAGAATGGACTTTTAAAAAAAACATTGAGCCTTTGTCTCTATAACATGGTATCACTATCTGTGCATCTGTCTTCATAAGTGTTTGGGGTCAACTTCTGTACTTTTCTGTGGATGCGTCTTACCTTCTGTGTGAGTTTCTCCAGGGGCACCTGTGTTCCGGGTGCCTTTGCTGGGGTGTGAAACATTCCTTCCTATTTGCATCTGGACCCTGCACCCGGCCATGCTATTAAATCTCCAGTACCTATCATAGTTTGTCTACAGATCCCCCTGTGTTTAAGAATTCATTTGTGAATGATTCAAGGGTTGCTGATTCTTTCAATTCTCAGGTGTTTTTTCTTGTTTTCCTCTTTGGTTAGTGCTGTGTGGAATTGAGTGATGAAGGCTAGCCAGTCCTCTGTCCTGACTTCTATAAGAAATGCTATCATTTAATGACGAATGATGGTGACTGTACCTTTTTATCCGAACACCCCTCAGTAGGTTAAGAAAGTCCCCTTATGTTTCTGTGTTGCTGAGTTGCATTTTATGTTTTTAATCCTAAATGCACGCTGAGTTTCCTCCAAGGCTGGTCTTCTCCCATTAGCTGATCAGGAGACTCCTTCCTGTGTCACCTCCCACATATGGCTTATTCCAGTGGCAGACTCTCCTGTGCTCTCAGGATAAGCGGAGCCTGTTCAACCTTGTGTTTTTTCTTTCTTTTTTCTTCCTGAATTCACATCTGACCAACATCTGGGTTCCATTTGCTTTTATTTGGTTTTAAATTTTTGTTTCTCTGCTCATGAGTGAGGTTGGCCTGTGCTTTTCCTTTAACTGCTTTTGTCTGACTTAAAAGGAGGATTTTTTGTTCCTATTTTAATTTTTTCCCTATTCCTTGCAAGATTTTGTGTCTGATTTGCATGGTCTGACCTTGACATTTTGGTCTTACTCAGCTGAAAGTAAGACCCAGTCACTTCCTTTTGGGAAGATTTCTCTTTATCTAGTTTTTTCTAACTTCTCAAGCTAGAGATAGCTTAGTAATTTTTAGGCTTTTAACAAATACATAAGCATTTAAGAATATGACTTTTCCTCTCAGTACTGCTGCAATGACATCTTCTAGATTTTGTTAAATAATATTCTCATTGTTTAGTTCTTCAGATACTTAAAGTGCTTTATTTTTATGTAAACCCAGAAGTGATTGATCAGTCTTTTAGATTCTTCATTATTGATTTTTATCTGAATTGCATGATATCAAATTACATGACCCATATGACTCCAGTTATTAAAAGTTTGGTGAGTCCTTCATTATGCTCCTGTGTGATGTCAGTTTTTGTACAAGTTCTACCTATTTGGGGGAAGATCATGAATTCTCAGTTGGTTGATGATGAGATTTACATTGTCCATTAAATTTATATAGTTATGCTAGTGCTTTTTATAGCTTTTAGATTTTACTAATCTTGCCTGTTAGCATATAGCTATATTTAGTGAATTTCCCTACTGTCATGGTGTATTTGTCATTTTTCAGTGTCTGTATCTTTTTAAAAATGTTGAAGCTATTTAATGTATACTAACTCAGAATTTTTATAGCTTTGTGATGAGTGGGAACCTTTATTGTGATAAAGTTGCCTTCTTTTTCTCTAGTTACACTTTTTGCTTTAAATCCCATTTTGTTGGACAGCAACCTTGTTTCCATTGGCATTTTCCTGAATTACCTTTCTCTCTCCTTTGAGTTTCATCTGGTTTTATGCCTTATAGTTTTCATGCCCTTTATTTTGGTGATCAAACTTAACCCTTTTAGTTTTCTTGATCTTTAATAGATTAGGATTTTTTCTGAGTTATTTTTATACTACATTAAAAAAATACACCTTTGTTTCTTTGTAGTCTTATTCCACTTTTTCTTTTCGCAATTTGGCAGCTATGTATTCCATTTTTCCTCTTTTAGTGGATACGCTGAAATGTTACCATGCAGACATAAAAAGTCTAAGATGAATGTTTTAACCTCTCAGTTCTCGAAATACACAAAAGTCTTCGAACATCATAACTGACTTACTTATCAGCCAGGTGCACTGATTTATTTATTTATTTATTTATTTGTTTATGTTTTTAAAAAGATTTTATTTATTATTTCCAGAGAGAGAGGAAGGGAGAGAGGCAGAGAGGGAGAGAGACATAAATGTATGGTTGCCTTTCACCTGCCTCCAACTACAGACCTGGCTGGAGACCTGGCTTGCAACCTGGTTATGTGCCCTGGCTGGGAATCGAACCAGCGACCTTCGGGTTCGCAGGTATTTTTTGTTCAGTATTCTAATTGGGCTTTAGGTACTTTGCTGTGTGAGGCACCTTTATCGACTAATGCATCATATGGTGAGAAGTAGTATCATCTTTGAACTAAGCACATCTTTGCTGCTGCTGAAGACGTGGTGGTCTCTTGGGTCCCATTCACAGGTCTGCATGTGGAGCATGGCAGAGGGTGGTCGCCTCCTCCCTGCTGGGGGGGTGTCATGGTTCCTCTGCGGATGGTCAGTGAAGTTGGTGCAGTGAGTGCTCATGTAAAATATTGGGGGATCCGTTGGGACTAGGTGAATGGTCCAGATTTAACCTGTATGTAAACAGAGGGGCCCCTTCATACCTCATGCCAATGAAGAGAAAACTGTGTTAAAAGTAGTTATTATTGCCCTGGCTGGTGGCACAGTGGATAAGGCACTGGCTTGCAAATCCAAAGGTTGCTGGTTTGATTCCCAGCCAGGGCACATACCAGGTTGCAAGCCAGGTCTCCAGCCAGGTCTGTAGCTGGAGGCAGGTGAAAGGCAACCACACATGGATGTCTCTCTCCCTCTCTGCCTCCTCCTGTCCCCTCTCTCTGAAGATAATAAAATCTTTAAATTAAAAAAAAAGTAGTTATTATCAATGTGACATTTCAGGATTTTTCTTCTATACCTTCATTACAGCTCTATTTTTGTAGGGTATCAACATTTGTAAAGAGATTCACGCCATCTTTCCCTACCCCCTGCCAA
>PVIW01017917.1:0-12842 GCA_004026585.1 Noctilio leporinus | reverse complement strand
GGGACAATAATGAGCAAAACTAACAACAAGCAAAACAGAACCAAGTGTATGAATACAAGGAATAGGCCTGCAGTGGTCACGGGGAAAGGGGTTGGGGGGAGGGGGGAGGCAGAGGCAAAGAAGGGGAGCAGCTTAGACAAGAACCTAGTATAAAGGAACCATGGACATGGACAACAGGTGGGATTGACTTTGGGGGGAAAGGGTGGGTGGGGAGGGGGACAGAGGGGAGCAAAAAAGGGATGGATGTAATACAACAACAATAAAATTAAAAAAAACAAAAACAAAAAAACCAGTATGTTCCAAACCAAACTTAATCATAACCACCACATTTTGCCCTCACGTATTGTTGCCCTTCCCTTAAGCCATACCACATAATATTCTCTCCCATCATCTTGTCAGTTAAATGCTGAACTCTGGGAGAAATCCTGAAAGTCTTCATTTCCCTCAACTCTCTCATTCAATCAATTCTAATCTTCTATTCTACATCCTAAATAGATCTTAATTTTTCCAGTTACGCATCATCTACTCTGCCACTATTTTAAGTTCTCATTATATTTGTCCCTGGTTATTGGTTTACATATGCAAATATGTATGCTTTTATCTAAAATATATCCATAGGTCCTATATTGTCCATACGTTTGTGTATTCATAAATATAGCATGTGTTTTTATAGACATATATGCAAATATCAGCACTTATGCATGTTTTGCACATGTACATATACACCATTAGGATAAGTATGCATGTGCATAAAACACATAAATATGTATAATTCTTTATAAATACATATGTTTGCCCACACATATATATGCTTATCTATGTAGCTACATATTAATACTCATGTATGTATATTATCTATATTATATAAAATTAGGTGTTATGTGTACATATACAGTACATAAGTTTATATTATATAATACTTCCTAAAATTCAAACCACAATTTTGCCTTTGTTTCTCTGTACAGCTCATCTACCTCATTCTCTGATCACATCTCCCATTCCATCAACAGTATACTACTTGAAGTTTTCTGAACTGGATATTTTCTCTCTCGAGCCAGTCACTCCCTCAGCCTGGAAAGCCTTTTCTGCACCTACTTTTATTCTTAAACAGACTAACTGTTCATTTTATTTTGAGACTCCTCTCAGCGATGACCATCTCAAAACCTTCCTTGAATGCCTTTTATTTGTACTTCCACAGTCCCTTTCCTTTCAAAGTACAGCACAGCATTCAAAATAAATGTCTTGGTCACAGCCCTTTAATTCAGCACAAGTTACTTAAAATACATGGATCAGGCTGTGTGTTCCTTCCTTTCAGAGGGAGGCACGGCTTGTCAGTACTTGTGATGGTGACACAGTGGTGCCAGGCGCAGTCACTAAAGCTGAACACAGACTCTCCCACAGCCTGGAACAGCCAGCCTCCTTGTATTTTCCCTTAGAAGGGGAATGGTAACGATCAGGCTGGCAGCATCCAGTGTCCAGAGGTGGAGGGCAGCAGTCCAAGGAGCTTTGTTAAGTAGTCTGCTTGGTTCTGGCACTGTCAGATGACTCATTTGGGATTCATTCTCTAGGGAGAGAGATCAGTGAGCTGCCTCCAGACCAGCGGGTAAGTGTCAGATTGAGGATCCAGTTCTCTTCATAGACGATCATCGCTTCTTCCATCCCTTTCTCTTTCTGTACTTTCTGGGAGATCTCCTGTCCCTACGTTTTAGGGACTTAGCCATGTTTACACATCAGTGAGATGGTGTGAACAGAAAGATCTCAGTCACCTCTAAGAAAAATCTTTTCTCAATGTTTCTCACTCTCCAGCATTGTGTCACAGCAAATGTGGGACTCACTTTCTGGCTTTGGTGAGGTATGAGGAAAATATTATTCTCATGCCTGTTCTTCCCCAGTCACTTAGTAGTGGAACCAGTCACCTTTGCACTGTTCTTTGCAACCTGAATTCTTGTTCTCTATTGTAGCTAGCTGAGATGAACAGAATTAGATGGGGAGAAACACTGGATTATGGTACATTTATGAAGAGTCTTAAAATATTAAATATCTACAAAAATTATTGGCTATCAAAATATAACATGAATAACCTTCACAAAAATATCTTAACTCGCCCTCAACAGTCTAGGAAAGTATATTTAAAACACTTTAATTTTGCTTAAGCTAAAAACAAATTTGACAAAAAAGGATAAGTTAGATATTACTGTTTCTATAAAAGGAAATTTGCTGTGATAACACCAGTCTAAAGACATGAATCTCTTCCTTTTACCTTTATTCCTAAAGTTTAATTTTAATTATTTTATTTTATTTTTTATTTTATTATTGTTGTATTATATCCATCTCCTTTTTACTCCCCTCTGTACCCTTCCCCACCCACCCACTTCCCTCCAAAGTCAATCCCACATGTTGTCCATGTCCATGGTTCTTCCATGCTAGTTCCTTGACTAAACTGCTCCCTAATTTTTATTTTTGAATTAAAATATCAAATACCAGATGAAAGAATATGATGAACTAGTTAAGATGATCTCTTTTTCTTTTGGTAAATCTTTTTTTAATTGTTGACCCCATTATAGATATCTTCCATTCCCACCTCTACCCAGCTTTGCCTCCCTCCATCCAGCTCCTACCCTACCTCCAGCCTTCACCATATTATTGTCCATATCCATGAATATATGCATATATGTTCTTTGGCTAACTCTACCAGTCCCTCATCCTTCTCACCTCTAAGATCTGTCAGGCTGTTCAATGTATCCATGCCTCTGGTCTTATTTTGTCCATTAGTTTGTTTCGTTCATTAGATTCTACATATAAGTGAGATAAAATGGATGTGTCTTTCTCTTACTGGGTTATTTCACTTACGGTAATATTCTCCAAATCCATTCTTGCTGTCACAAAGGATAAGAGTTATTTTTTTTCTATAGCTGCATAGTATTCCACTGTGTAAGTGTATCACATTTTTAAAAAATATTTTGTTTATTATAACAGAGAGAGAGGGGAAAGGAGAGAGAGCTACTGACCTGGCTTATAACCTGGCTTACAACCTGATTATGTGCCCTGACTGGGGAATCAAACCTTTGGGTTCACAGGCTGGTACCTTGTCCATTGAGCCACCAGCCAGGGCTGTATTACATCTTATTTATCCATTCATCTACTGATGGGCATTTGGGCTGATCCCAGATCTTGGCTATTGTAAATAATGCTTCTATGAGCATAGGGGTGTATATATTTTTTCTGGTTGGTATATATTTCTTCTTCTGTGATAAGATTTGCTGGCCTGTCAGGTTGAATGTGATTTATGTTGACTTTCATACTCCTTTATTGGCATATTTGATTTTTGTTTAAATATTTAAATTTAAAAATATTTTATTACAATATACATAACAAAATTTATTATTTTAACCATTTTAAGTATATATTTAGTGACATTAAAATCATATTGTTGAGAAACCATCACCATCATCCATCTTTAAAACTATCTCATCTTCCCAAACTGAAACTCTGTACCCAATAAACACTAAGAGTGCATTTTTTCAAATATGTTTAAAACTATTATACAAAATATGTACATTGTACAAAATGTGTACCTGATCAGGTTTTTCATTTGAGTGAAATTAAAATTGGGGCCAAATTTCCAAGGACATTTCCTATTGCAAATTCACTCTTGTTAACCCCTATTTCTAATATCCCTATTAGCTTTCACTCCAATTTTCTTACAAATTCCCTTTGGAGAAGTGTGGAGAATGGGTGTGGATGGGCACAAGAAGCTATCTAATACAGATGGGGAGAAACACTGGATTATGGTACATTTATGAAGAGTCTTAAAATATTAAATATCTACAAAAATTATTGGCTATCAAAATATAACATGAATAACCTTCACAAAAATATCTTAACTCACCCTCAACAGTCTAGGAAAATATATTTAAAACACTTTAATTTTGCTTAAGCTAAAAACAAATTTGACAAAAAAGGATAAGTTAGATATTACTGTTTCTATAAAAGGAAATTTGCCTCTATCTTAGCAAGAGGCTCAGCTATAATCTAGTTTTGTCCTTCAGCTTGGTGAGAAGTTTGAGTCCATACCAAAGGGGAACCTGATCCTCTGAGCTATCATATACTGATATTGTTTTGGCCAGGTTTCCTGCTTGAGACCCAAACCATCACAGTCAACTTTAATCATGTAAAACACCTGGGCATATTAGCAAAATCATGGTTGATAAACATAAAGCATGGCTGTTACAGAACCAGGTGGCCACAAAAGGCTAACCAAGATCACTGTAGTTGCCTTCCTGCACTGCGTGCAATCTGTGTTCACCCTCCCCCGAATCAGTACCTCAGCTACATATGGTTCTTAACCTAATGGAGTCCTTCAGATCTTTGTTTCTGTGGACCTGAACCCTTAATTGTATTGCGTTTGAGTCACTTCAGTTTTGAATTGACCAGGACACTTCTCTGGCCCCTGGATTTATCTCCTCAGCCTTCTAGTGGCCCACTTTCTTCATCTTGGTTCTATGGTATGAGAAGCCTCAAAGTGGCCAAGGGATTGTCTCAACTTCAAGCCTAAGGAGCATTAAGTAAAGAGGTAATTTACAAATGTGTGAGCAAGGTATAGAGAAAACTTTAGGGATAGTGCAGTACTCTGGAACTGAAAGAGAGGGGTGGGGGCCACATCTAGGCCTGAAGGAACAGGGGCAGAAAGTAATAATTAAAACCTGAGGGCAAAGAGAGCTGCACAGTGAGGCTGTGTGTGCGTGTTTGTGTGTGCGTGTGTATGTATATGTTCGTTTTGTGTAAATGACATTTGGTTGGGAACACAGTTCACCCTAGCAGCCCAGAAAGAAAGAGAGCTGAGACAACAAATACTCCAGCCTCATTCCCTTTTACTCCTACAATCGCCTGCTTATTAATTATCCTTACTAACCCTGCCCAGAATCCAGAGGGAAGGAATTCAGTTGTTTTAATCCCTATAAGGTCAGCTTGTTGGCAAACAGAACAGGGAGGAGCAGAGTGAAAATTGGGTCAGGAAGAGCAAGCAAGAGATGTGCAGAACAGCTGGTGTATGCTGGACACACTGCAGAATTCCATGATGTATTTTTGGATGAGAAGATATAATTCTCATACTTAAAGATCTAAAAATCTAATGGTGAAGTCATGTATACATAACCTAAAGGCTGTGACAGAGTATCACATATATAAAAGTCAATATAGTATATAAACACAATTTGCATAAAAACCTAAAATTTGACCTATTATAAGCTCAATTGCAGTAGGTAGACATACTTTACCACCCTCTACAACAATAAGAAATATAACTACCTCAAAACTAAAAACAACCAGAACTACCAGAAAATTAAATAGCACACAAACCCAACAGATAAAGATATAAAGAAGCAATATTCATCCAGACAGGTGGAAAATGGGGTTCAAATCAATGATTTGGAACATAAGGAAGAAATAAATAGTCAGCCAGTACAGAATGAAGAAACAAGAATTGAGGAAAATAAGGAGAGGCTTAGGAACCTCTGGGGCAGCTTTAAATGTGCCAACATCTGAATCATAGGGGTGCCAGAAGAAGAGGAAGAGCAAGAAATTGAAAACTTGTGTAAAAAATAATGAAATAAAACTTCCCTAATTTGGTGAAGGAAATAGAAATGCACGTCTAGGAAACACAAAGTGTCCCAAACAAGCTAGACCCAAAGAGGACCATACCAAGACATCATAATTAAAATTCCAAAGGGTAAAGATAAAGAGAGAATCTTAAAAGCAGCAAGAGAAAAGAAGAGTTACCAAAGGGGTCCCCATAAGACTGGCAGCTGATTTCTCAACAGAAAACTTGCAGGAAAGAAGGGACTGGCAAAAAATATTCAAAGTGATGTAAAGCAAGGACCTACAACCAAGATTACTCTATCCAGCAAAGTTATCACTCAGAATGGACGGGCAGACAGTGCTTCCCAGACAAGGTAAAGCTAAAGGAGTTCATCATCACTAAGCCATTATTATATGAAATATTAAAGGGACATATTTAAGAAAAAAAAGAAGATCAAGACAATGAACATTAAACTCACAACTATCAACAACAGAATCTAAAAATGAAAAACAAAAACAAAGTAAACAAACAACCAGAATAGAAACAGAATCATAGATATGGGGATCATTTGGAGGGTTATCAGCTGGGAGGGAAAAGTGGGAGAAATGGGGAAATGTTTCAGGGATCAAGAAGCATAATTGGCCCTGGCTGGTGGCACAATGGATAGGCGCCAGCCTGTGAACTCAAAGGTTGTTGGTTCGATTCCCAGCCAGGGCACATAAACAGGTTGCAGCCAGGTCTCCAGCCAGGTGTTTGGCTGGGGGTAGGTGAAAGGCAACCATACATTGATGTTTCTCTCCCTCTCTGCCTCTCTCCCTTCCCCCTTTCTAAAAACAATAAATAAAATCTTTTTAAAAAGTAAAAACTGGAAAAAAAAAGTATAATTGGTAGTTTAAAAAATAAACAGGGGGATATTAAGAATAGTATAGGAAAGGGTAAAGCCAAAGAACGTACAGGCACAACCCACGGACATGAACTAAGCAGGGTGGAACTGCTGGAGGGAAGGTGGTCACTGGGTGGAGGAGAGCCAAGGGGAAAAATTTGGGACAACTGTAACAGCATAATAAAAAAATATACTTTATAAAAAAGGCTCAGTTGCTTTTTTCCTACATTTCCTTTCAAGACAAATGACACAATTTATCCATGCAATCATACATTTGGAAAAACAGGAGACATGAAAATACATCTTTCTTATTTCTTACATTCAGAGATTCATTAAGTCCTAGGAGTTGCACAATTGTTCTGTCTCATATGCTGATCTTTCGTCCCTTACACAACTTCACCCATTGGGGCTGAAATATTTGTTGCAGCTTGCCATGTGGCATCCCTTTCTGGCCCTCCCTATTCTCCAGCATCACATTTCAAATATGTAAACACGGTTATACTAGGCTGCAAGTTTAAATTCTTCCTTAATAGCCAGAAATAACATTTCTTGCACTTTTGTTATGGTCCACTTTTTAATCTGAATACTTAACTATTTTAACCCTATAGAATATGTACTTTTATTATTTGTGTTTTCCAAATAGTAAACTGAAGCACGAAACAGTTACATCAATAACCTGAGGTCACAGAACTGGTGAGTAGTAGAGCCAGGATTGGAGTCTGGTTCCAACTCTCTCACTTTCATCACTCTGAAATATCCTAGAAATGCTTATATATGTATATTCCTTATATACTTTATGATGCTTTTCTCGAGAGTATTTATTTATTTATTTTAAATATGTTATTTATTATTTTTCAGAAAGAGAGGGGAAGGGATAGAGGCAGAGAGGGAGAGAGACATCAATGTATGGTTGCCTTTCACCTGCCTCCAGCTACAGACCTGGCTGGGAATCGAACTAGTGACCTTTGGGTCCACAGGCCGGTGCCTATCCACTGAACCACACCAGCCAGGGCTACTTTATGGTGCTTATACTTGAGTAGTTATCAGGCAGAATTCTGACCACCTTAGATATTGTAAATTTTAGTAATTTCTTTATTGCCCACCCAGCCCATCTCATAATTTTAGTAATTTTAATAATAAATATAATGAGCAAGACATTATTGTTTTCTATTAACAGATGAAACAAATTAAATCAGGGAGAGTGTTAGTAATTGAACTTATATAACTAAATAGTAAAACCAAGACGTAAAATGAGGCAATGTCATTCCAGAACCTTAGTTGAACCACCATGCATACTACCTCTCAGCTTCTTAGGAGTTCCCTCCTGGCAACCATCAAAATGCTCTTCATATCCATAATTCGTCTCTGTTCTACTTGTTTCTCAGTTTGTTTTTTAGATTCAATTTTAATAGGTATGTATTTTTGTCATTTAATTGTTCATAGTTTTTATCTTATTTTTCTTAAATAAGTCCCTTTACCATTTCATATAATAATGATTTAGTGATGATGAACTCCCTTAGTATATATTTTTAATCTGGGAAGCTCTTTATCTTCCCTTTGATTCTAAATGCTAGTTTTGCTGGATAGAGCAATCTTGGCTGTAGATTCCTACTTTTCATGACTTTGAGCATTCCTTGCCAATCTCTTATAGCCTGCAAAGTTTCTTTTGAGTAATCAGTTGACAGTCATATGGGAACTCCCCTGTTGGTAGCTAACTTCTTTTCTCTCACTTTCAAGATTCTCTTTTTATCTTTAACCTTTGGCATTTTAATGTGTCTTGGAGTGGGCCTCTTTGCATCCATCTTGTTTGAGACTCTCTGTGTTTCTCAGACTCATATGTCTATTTCCACCAAATTAAGGAAGTTCCCTTTCACAATTTTTTCCAATAGATTGTCAGTTTCTTTCTCTTTCTCTTCTGTTACTGGCATCTCTATAATGCAAATGTTGGATCTCTTGAAGTTGTCCCAGAGGCTGCTTATACTATCCTCATTTTTTTAAATTCTTTTTTCTTCTTGTTCTGATTGGTTGTTTTTTTCTTCATTGTGTTCTAATAATTGATTTGATTCTCAGCATCATCCACTTCACTGTTGTTTCCCAATAAATTATTCTATATTTTAATTAGTGTATCCTTTGTTTCTGACTGGATCTTTTTTTACTGTTGCGGTCCTTACTAAGTTCCTTGACCATCCTTAAAAGCAATGTTCAAAACACTCTGCATCTGATAAATTGCTTGTCTCCATTTTGTTTAGCTCTTTTTCTGGAGTTTTGATCGGTTCTTTCATTTGGGCCATGTTTTTTTGTCCCCTTACTTTGGCAGCCTTCCTGTTTGTTTCTATGTATTAGGTAGAACTGCTTTGACTCCATGTCTTGGTATTGTGGCCTAGTGTAGTAGGTGTCATATAGATTTCAGTGGCATAGCCTTCCCTATATTCCAGGCTGGGTACTGGAGGTGCACTCTTTGTGAGGGCTGAATACACCTTCCTCTTACAGTTGAGCCTTGGTTGCTGTTGGCAGATCAATGTGAGGGATTTGCCCAGGCCAGTCAGTTGTAAACACTGGCTGTGGCCACTGACCAACCTCCACCCTTAGTGGAGGATCAGCTGTGCAGGGGCAGGGTGGTGGTGCCCCGATGTGATCTGCCGATGTCCACTGGATGCTAGAGTTTCCAGAGTGGTGCAGTCCAAGGTCAGCCCCAACCTGTGTTTTGCCCGAAGCACTCTGCCTGAGCTATAAAGCAAGCTGAGATGGTTGTTACTTATGCTGGGCTTGGGGATTCCCAGGCTAAGCCAAGCTGTGAATCTAGGCTGGCTGCTGCTAGTACAGGGCCTGGGGCTCACTGAAGCCAGCTATTGCTTGTTTGATAGAATATAGAAAGCATGAAACAGGAGCAAAAACCAGCCATTCATATGAAAAGCAGCTTGGGTGGGCGTAGAAGTTGGGTGGAGTGGAGTCTCTGGGGATCTCCTAGGTGGGTCCAACAGTGTTAGCCAGGTTGATGGAGTCTTAGATAAGGCACCAACTTGCTGGCTTTGTGGGGAAAGTTTAGAAAAGAGACATGGCCTCTTCTTACCTTGATGCCAGCCACTTCAGTTCCTCCCTTTATGCCACTGGTGCCTTTCAAGCTGCTACTGGTGCTGGAGCTCAGAGGGAGTGAGTCTGAGCAGGTGAATCTGTGTATAGGTTCTTTAAGAGGTACTGTTTAGGCTCCAGCAGTTTCTTCCACTGACTCAACCCCCCCATTGGTTTTTGCAGCCAGAAGTTATAGGGACTTAGCTTGTTGACCTTGAAACCCTGGGCTTGGAGTCCAGGTGTGGGGCTGGGACCCCTTGCTCCTGAGATATTCCTCCCAAATTCTTATCCACCACAAGAGGGTATAGGCCCAGCCTTTCCACATCTGTGCCCCTCTTACCAGTCTAGTTGGATGTGGTTTCTTTTATTCTGTAGTTGTAAGACTTTCATTCAACTCAATTTTTGATAGTCTGAGTGATGATTGTTCTATAATTTAGTTATAATTTTGATGTGGTTGTGTGAAGAGGTGAGCCATGTCTGCCTATACTGCCATCATGATTGGAAGATATGCTCAGATAAACTCTTATAAAAATTTTCTACAGGTTTGGATGTTTTTATATCAACAACTGTTTATTAATATAGAACTGTTCATCAAAATTTTTTTAGTTTTTTAAAAAAGATTTTATTTATTATTTTTAGAGAGAGGGGAAGGAAGAGAGGCAGAGAGGGAGAGAAACATCAATGTATGGTTGCCTTTCACCTGCCTCCAGCTACAGAGCTGGCTGGAGACCTGGCTTGCAACCTGATTATGTGCCCTGGCTGGGAATTGAACCAGCAACCTTTGGGTTTGCAGGCTGGCACCTTATCCATTATGCCACCAGCCAGGGCTTTGTTCATCAAAGTTAACTGGGACTCTTACAACATTTTTGGCAACATTAGTTGAGAGTTCATTACAACAGAAAAAACATGTGGAAATATGCCATTTTTAGAACTTATTACCCCTGTTATTGCTGATCTGAACCCTCCTCACTTGTTATCACAGGTGTGATGAACTCTACAAAGTTACCTCTCCCCAGATACTTTGTTATCCTGCTCATCCTTCAGATGATAACACCAAGTTCAGGTATGACTCTCTCTTCTACCTATATGAGACATGGAAATATCAAGTGTGTAGGAAGAGTGAGGACCAAACAAAAGGATCGAACTCTTTTGACCATTGTTCTTCAGGTTTCATACCTCATTATGCAATGAGAATGTGTACTATAGGATCCAGCTTATGGTTGGGAAAAATTGCTTCTCATCAGCAAGTCTTCATCACATACCTGAATTTGTGTTAAATTCCTGGGAGAAGAAGCAGATGAAGATCTAATCTTTGCCCTGCAGAACCCAGTATTTATATTGAGAAGACTCAGTTTATATATTATTCATTCAATGAAAAAGTGGTCCAGGATATTGATCCATATTGGAATCTATATGAGTTGTCAGTACAGTAGGGAACTCAATGGAAGAGAATGGAGTAGGCTGGTGGAAGATTAACAGGTGATGAATTTACATTCATAAAAGGATTTATGCAAAGCAGGAATAAATATAACTTATTTAGAGATAAATAAAAGCCTGAGACAACAAATGGCATAAAAGATCAAATTCTCAAGCCAAAGTAACTTGTGAAATGGAAGAAGTCTTAATAATGCACATTTTTCTTGTTTGTATCCTGTGTTTTGTTACGAAAAGTAATGCAGCCACAAATATCTTGCACATGTGTTTTGAGCAAACTTGTGAGCACATAGGTAGGAAATATTCCTATGAGTAAAACTGCTGGTCAAGGTTACGTGCTATCTTAGTATATTGAAAATATTATTCTGAAATAGTTACTAACATACATTTCCACAACCAGCATATGTGAGTTTGTCAGGTGGTATTACTATTTCAGATATTATAGGAATTACAGGTATCAGGGCTCTTTATCTTTTCTAAAGTTACAGATGAGAAGTAAATCTCATGATTATATTTTACCATTTTATTAATGAGTGAAATTGAGCATCTTTCAAAAAATGTCATTTTTTCCAGAACTGCAGGCATATTTTTCTTTTGCACCATTGGTTTTTAAGAATTCTTAAATATTGAATAATTAGTCTTTGATCCATTATACCTGATCCACATATACCTATTTTATAACTCAATCTATTGAATTGCTAATTATATTTTGGATATGCACGTTTTTTTGTTTTGACTTTTTATTTTACTTTGTGGATTTAAAATTCACCACTACCACCCTAAGTCCTCCTTTTCTTACTCATTGACATTTTAAATTTTACTAGGCTTTATTTTCTAGAGCAGTTTTAGATTTATAGAAAAATTGTGCAGAAAGTATATAGTCCCGCTATAACCTCATTCTTTCTTCCTCACCCCCCTGAAATTCCCCTTTTATTAACATCTTACATTAGTGCGGTACGTTTATTATAATCAACAAACCAATTTTGATAGATTATTATTAATAAAGTCCAAGTTTACATCAGGGTTTCCTCTTTGTGTTTTACAGTTCTCTGAGTTTTAACAGAGTGTTATAAAATGAACCCAAATAGCACCTGGATATTGGCCCCATGTTGCTTACCTCTTTAAAGCAGTCTGATACCCATTATACCCAAAGTCTTCCATAACCAGATTCAAATTTTTACACATTCAATTATTTTAAATATATCTCATATAAACATATTTTAGCTATGTAATGACTCTCTGCTTTGTATACCCTATGAAACTGCACCTACCATTTGCTAGCCATAGATCAGAAAAGCCCTATCACTATAAAAACCCTAAACCATTGCTTTTCTTCAGAACTCTCCACTCCCCACTGTGCTATGAAGTGGCTTTACCTAGATACAGAAGCCCCTCAAGCCTATTTCTGCCCTGGGAGCTCCCTTGCCCTCCTACCTCATGCATGGTGTTCCCTGCGCCCCCGGAGGGTGTCATGCTGGAAGGACTGCCACCTATGCAACCCTGTCAAGTGTGGCTCAACTAAAAGCTTATTGTGTGCTACTGCCATCTTGTTGGTGTGTCTTTTCCTTTATCAGCCCTGAAATCCTTGCATTTACCACATAAATGCATAATGAATGTTACATAAACACCATTATAGTATCACACAGAATTGTTCACCACTTTAAAAATACCGGAAGTCTGATCAAAAAACTTTGGTACATTTACACAATGGAATTCTATATAACAGAAAGAAAGAAGGAACTTGTACCCTTTGCAACAACATGGATGGAACTGGAGAGTATTATGCTTAGTGAAATAAGCCAGTCAGTGAAGGACAAATATCATATGATCTCACCCATTACGGGACAATAATGAGCAAAACTAACAACAAGCAAAACA
>PVIW01017916.1:0-12853 GCA_004026585.1 Noctilio leporinus | reverse complement strand
TGGGAAGGGGAGCAGCTTAGATAAGAACCTAGTATAAAGGAACCATGGACATGGACAACAGGTGGGTCTGACTTTGGGGGGGATGGGTGGGAGGGGAGGGGGACAGAGGGGAGCAAAAGGGCGATGGATGTAATACAACAACAATTTTTTTAAAAAATCAACAAACAGCCCTGGCTGATGGCTCAATGAATTGACACCAGCCTGCAAACGCAAAGGTCACTTGTTCGATTCCCAGTCAGGGCACATAACCAGGTTGCAAGCCAGGTCGGTAGCTGGAGGCAGGTGAAAGGCAACCATACATTGATATTTCTCTCCCTTTCTCCCTCCCTCCCTGACTTTCTCTCTAAAAATATTGAATAAAAAATCTTTTTAAAAAGTCAACAAACAACAAGTGCTGGCGAGGATATGGAGAAAAGGGAACCCTGGTGGGAATGCAGAATGGCACAGCCACTATGGAAAACAGTGTGGAATTTCCTCAAAAAAACTAAAAATGGAGCTGCCTTTTCATCCAGCAATTTCACTGTTAGGATTATACCTGAAGAACCCTGAAACACCAATTCAGAAGAACCTATGCACTCCTATGTTCACAACAGTGCTATTTTATAATAGCCAAGTGCTAGAAACAGCCTAAGCACCCCTAAGTGGATGAATGGATCAAAAAACTTTAGTACATTTGCACAATGGAATACTACACAACAGAAAGAAAAAAAAAAAACTTCTACCTTTTCAACAACATGGATGGAACTAGATGGCATTATGCTAAGCCAATCAGTAAAAGACAAATACCATATAATCTCACCTAATACAGAAAACTAACGAACAAAGCAAACAAACAAGCAAAACAGAACCATGGGCATAGAAACAAGGAACAGACTTTCAGTGTACAGAGGGGAAGGGGGAAGGGGGAGAAAATGGCAAAGAAGGGGAACAGTTTAGTCAAGGAACTAGTATAAATGACCCATGGTCATGGACAACATATGGGACTGATTATGGAAGAGGGGATGGCGAGGGTGGGGCAGGAGAGAGAGATAGGGTGAAAAATGAGATAATGTAATACAACAACAATAAATTAATTTTTTAATAATAATAACATTCTTTAATAAAATAAACTGAGGTTAACACATGATGATCACTTATATTAATGAAAAAGAAAAGTCTCAAATCAGTAACATAAGCTTTGTACTCAAGAAATTAGAAACAGAGGACTAAATTAAACCCAACGCAAGCAGAAGGAAAAAATAAAATTCCCCAAATCAATCAAACTGAAAACAGACATATAAAGGGGAATAAATCAAATCCAAATCTTGTTCTTTGGGAAAAAAATAAAATCAATAAACCTCTAATACTGACCCAGGGGGAAAAAACACAAATTACTAATCCCAGGAATCATAGGGGAGGCCCCCCCACTACTGGCCTCACAGCTATAAGGGAGCACTGAGACCACACTGACACCCACAATTTAACAACTGAGACCAAAAAAAGTCCAGGCTTGGAAAGGCACAAGCTACCAAAATGTATTCTGGAAGACATAGTTCCATATCTATTAAAGGAACTGAACTCATGGGCCCTGAAAGTTTCATTAGATAGATTCTACCCAAGCCATAAGGAAGAAATAACACCAATTCCACAAAATGTCTCAGAATACAGAAGACAAAGGGCCACTGCCCAACCCACAAAAGAGGCCAGTATTACCTGAATACTAAAACCAAATAAAGACACTACAGGAAAACTCTAAGCCATATTTATCATGAATACAGCCACCGAAACCCTCAACACAATGACAATATTGTACATCCATCCAGCACTGTAGCCCTAGGATAGCATGTCAGGACCAAGCTGACAATCATCCCAGGATCCAGAGGAAGCCTGACCATCGCAACAGCACTATAATTCACCATCTTAACAGATGACTGAGGAAAGGCCAGGCCACCTCAGTAGAGGCAGAAAGGACTGCGCTGGCACGAGCTAAAGTGACTTTCCTAAGGTCACGCAGAAGAAAGCCTGACCCTGCTGTCTGAACCTACTCCAAAAGATACCGCAGACAAAAACAATGTCCTTGAAACTCTCACAAAGTGAGTCATCCAATAAAACAGCCTGATATTTATTCTACCTAAAGTGACAACACCAAAAAATGTTTTAAAACAATGCATACAGCTGGCAAACATCTTGCCCTGAAAGGCACTCGAGATATCCCATACCTGCCTCCAACATTTTGCCTCCAATGCTTTACTCAGCCTCCACATCACAAATGACCTCAAAATTCCCGAACATAGGGACATTGTCTTCTGAAGCCACCTCGGGTAGGATGTACCTTACAATTCATAAAGCTCCTCTGCACCCTCATCTCATTTTAGTCTTCACCAGAGCCCCATTACTGCCCCCATTTTACAGATCAAGAAATCGTACCGCATCTTTTGACACCTACACTGAGTGGCACCACCCATTTGCTCAGGTGAATCCACATGGAAAAGGGCATAAAGGGGCCCCACCTTGACTGTGCTCTGCCAGCCTGGGCTCTCCAAGAAGCCAGCACCCCTAAGCCCCACTGAAGTCATCTTCTGTGTCCTGGCAGTGCTCCTGTCTGTGGACAGCAAGCTGGGGGTCCCTGCTCCCATCTATCCATCAGTCAGCTTGCTTCAAGCTGCTGCCAAGTTGAGGAGCAAGGCTCTAGAATCCCACAGTTAGAGGGAGAAAGAAGAGCCTTGGTCAATGAGGCTACAGCCCATACACTCCACACCCCAACAGGTGACATTTTTAAGTTAAAAACAAAATTAAGATTCTGTACCAAATGGAACAAGCTCAGAAGATAGCTGGTTAAGGATATTGCACCCAATAGCTGCGCTGTTGAGTACACTATGGTAGCCACTTGCCACATGTGCTTATTGAATACTTATAATGCCACATGACGAAATGATATTTTTGATATGCTGGGTTAAGCTTTGCGCAGTGGCAGTATCGTAGCCAATGAGGTTTATCCGAGGCGCGATTATTGCTAATTGATATGCTGGGTTAAATAAAATTTGTTAAAGGTAATCTCACCAATTTCTTCTTACTTTTTTAGAAAATTTGGCTACTAGCTAAGTTTAAGTTGTAAGTGTGACACATGTGATTCCTATCAGATAGCACTGGGCTAACACACTGGGACCCTGAAGCTCAGCTGCTCACGGGATAAAGAAGAGCATTGAAGCTCACTCAGCCCATGGACTGACATCTTTTAAAACCAGAGATTTTGACTGAGGAGGGAGGAGAGCCACTGCATAAAACAAATACACAATGGTGTATGCTATTTGTTTGTTTGTTTGTTTTAAGGAAAATCTCTTGGCAACAGGAAGCTTAATTGTACTAATGAGGGCAGCAGTGGAAAAAACTTGACTGTGAGTCAACTAAGGTCACAGTGGCCTGTCCCAGGTCTCTCCAGCCACATGGGCCCATGAAGCTCTGGAGAAAAGGAAGGAGCACATACCATGTTAATCTTCCCCTGCCCATAGCTGACCCTTACCGCCTGCTGCTGAGTCCAGAATGTGGGCCTTGCTTAGACACCCAAGGACAGGACCCAAGCGCTCCATGGGCCTGGGCACCTGGTCCCTTGGCCCCTGGTGTCCTACCCCTATGGCTCAAAGGCTTTCCCTCCTCACATGAGCCACACTATTCCATATGGAGTCACTCATCCATGAAGCACCCATCCCAGCCAGGCAATGCCAGGGGTCCCTCTGTGGCATTCCAAGAGCTCTTTTCATATGAGATTTGCTATAGAAAACATGAATCACAGTCCCACTGCTGCCCATGCCCATGTCCAGAGATTATCTAATGGCCATTTACAATGTCAGATTCTAATTTCATCAATACAATCAACCTCCAGAGAACAGCTCCCTCGGGATGGTGATGGCCCACCTTGATCCAGTGTTCGTTACCTGGGAATAGGCACTTTGTGAAAATCCCTGAGCTGCACTCATCTAACTATATATTATTATTAAAGAGTTTACTAAAAACTAACAACAATAGACATCTTCCTCTCTTCAGCTTCCCACCCAACCACTTCCACTAGTCCTGACTCCCTCCAGCCACGTTTCAACTTCTCCTGCCCGAAGCAGCACCTGAGGCCCCTGCCCTGCCACCTGCTACCCGAGCTACCAGAGCTTCTCTGATCCCACTGCTTCATGGAGAGGAAAACAGACTTCTTGGGATTTTAATCCCACCTCCTGGCAGCTACTTCCTAAAACAAAGACCAGTTTTATCTCCTTCAGAAAATTTTGTTACCAGGTTTATTGCTTCCCTCACTAAAATGAAGTTCAGTGAGAGCAGGCCCCAACTGTCCCCCACTAGGCTCTCAATAACGATCAGCTGTATCCATGAATGAGTAAAGGAAATGAATAAACTAGATTAATGGCTGCTTTAGGTAGAGCTATATCTATGCCTCCACGGAGAGTGGATGATGAAAAAGGTAAATACAAAATCTAAGAGGAATGCAGAATGCAAGATGGAGGAAACCACTGGGGTCAGGAGCTAAAGCAGAGATGCCAGGAGAGGGCACTCTCTGGCCTGTGACTTTGCAAAGGGGGCTGCCAGCTCAGCCCAGCCAGGCACAACGCTTTCATAGGCTGTAGACCATGTGCACCCTCCCACCAAGGAAACAGGCCTCACTTTGCAGCTGCAGAGCTGCCTCCTGGGGGAAGGTCCAATGGCAGCAGGACGCTCATGCTGCCCACACACCAACATGCTTCCACCATCCACACATACCACCTTCACACTCACATATGTTCAGCCACACAGCTGTGTTGGTCATACACACTCACATATAGATAGACTCCAGGACACACTCCCAGCAGCTTTGACCACACAATCTCTGAAACTCACAATCTCATAGACTCACACCCATAATCTCAGAAGCTCCCAACTTCACAGATTCGCATCACAACCCCAGACTACACCATCTCTCTTCCACGCAGTCCCAGAAAATCACGCATCTCCACGGTCTCAAACGCAGAAAACACACATGCCCTCCCACCAGCAGCCTAGCTTCCTCAGTATGCCCCGCCTCTGTTGCCTGGTGACGGTGGACCCGCCCACCAGGCGTTGGAGGCGGTGCTTGTAGGCCCGCATTGTCAGGGGCCTTCGGGAACCCTCTCTGGGCAGCCCCTGCGACCTAATACCATTAGTACCTGCCTAAAGTCGATGTTGCCAAGGCCTGCGCAGCATTCGGGCCCCGCCACCGAACTGCTCATTAGCTCTGCTCCCAGGCTCCGAGGAGGGGACCGCCTCTGGAGGGGCTACGCGGGGGCCTCGTGGCAGACACTAGCCCCCAGAGCCGGCCCCATTGCGCCTGGGAAGCACCGCCTGCCGGGACGCTTTCCCAGTAACCCCAACTTCTCTCCTCCTTCTGGGAAATGTAGTTCCTCATCCCCGCGACGCGTGATGAGCCACTTACCCCGAGCTGGCGAGCTGGCTTCCTGAGAAACCAAGAACTACAAGTCCCAGAATTGCGGACTGGCAGCAGTGTACCCGGGATTCGGCCCCCTACCTTGTCTCTCAGGTCCCCAGCTCCCGGAACACCTGGCCTGCCAACCTAACTGGCCTGCCAACCTAACGGGCGACCTTGCCTCGGGCTGATGGCGGTGGGGCCAGTGGTTTCGAGTCGTAGGTATAAACAGCTTCCTCCGTAGTCCCCCTGCAAGCTTGGCCTTTGGCTCAGGCTCAGACACCACCCCCACCCCACCCCTCGTCTAATGTGTGCATTTGCCCAGAGGCACTGGAGGCCCAGCACACTCCGTACCCTGCAGCTAAGGCTACTGGGAATCATGGGCCCTGTCCCCATGGCCTCCCTGGTCTTCGTCTCAGCCAGAAACACCTCCTCTACTCCTCTTTTGCTTAGTCTTTCATCCACTTACCAGGTATTTGCTGAGCACCATACAGTAGCCAACAACACAAGGTCCCTGCTGTCTCCTAATGGAAATAAGACAAAACACGAACAAAGGATTATAACTTGGATAAGTACTATTACGGGAAAAACTGGAGGGCCAGGTTAGATGATACCGAGGGATAGGTGCCAGACAGCAAAATGTGGGGGCAGGGCAGACTAGAAAGAGGTACTGCTGATGCAAAGGCCAGGAGACTGGACAGGATTAATGGCACTTCAGGAATCCAGACAAGGCTGGTGAGCTGTGGAGGAGGGACAGTGAGGGAAGGAGTTAGGGAAAGCAGGTGGAATTGTAGATGGTTGGGTGCCAGGAGAGCCTCTTTTGTAGCCAAGAGTCACATACATATACGGGGAAATAGACTCAAGCCGGTCCCATATTTAACCCAATCACCCAGCCAGCTGGGAATCCAGACTTATGCAAGGTCTGCTGCTTCCTGATCCAGGTTACTCACCACTGCTCTCTTCACCTTGGCCCTGGGAATCTGACAGTCTTTAGCATATACTGAGCAAAACCCTAGATGGTCCTCTGTGCTTTTATAGACAGGCCCAACATTGGCAATAGCCTTAGGCTGGGACAGGCCCATCAAAGAGACAGGAAGGATGCTGGCTTTGGAGCATGTAGTAACTCTGACTTTCATTTTTTTTAAAGTAAAAGGACAATATATTTTGGTAAAACTCAATGCATAGGACCTGAATTCACCACACAGTGCTGTGGGACTGCTTAAATAATACTTGATATGACAGGTCTGGGTACACAATAGGTGTTCAAGGACTGATTTCCCTATTCACCTTTGTTATAAGGGTCAGGAGATCCCTCTGGATGTCCAAGCAGGGCCTGCTAGAACCAGAGGCAATTCTGAGGAGCCCAGCGATGGGAAGGCTCTTACTGAGGATTCCCCCTGGCCCCTCCCTCACATCTTCACAGAAAACCCTTTGCTTCTGACCTACTGGCTGCCTCTCTTGTTTTATTAAGCCAGTGAAATGAGATTTTGTATGTTTGGTTTATTTGAGAACAAAGAAGGTAAATATCAGAGGTTATAGAGCTGACACAACTGGAGGAATCCACTCCTCCACTCCAACCTGCTCCCTGCCATTCCATGAAAAGGAAACACCCAGGCACACAGAAACCAGACTACCACTTCAAATGTGATTGGTGTTGTTTAGATAGATCAAAACCTCCTGCTGAATGTATTTTCGGGGCAGAAGTCTTTGGCCTTTTGAAAACTCCCTGGTCTGAGAGCATGCAAGGAAATCATCCAGGCCACCTCTCTCACTAAAATATCCCTTTTGGGGGGCATCCCTGGCAAATAGAAAATTCAGTTGTGCATGCTTACCATAAATGATGGGAGGTTCACCATCTCATAAGGTGCCTGCTCCACTGTTGAATAGGATATTTATTCATAATACAGACAACAGAAGCTGTACCAGATGGGCAGCTGACAGCTTGTCCCAGGCTATCAAAGTGACCTCTTTGCCTCTTGACAGCCCTTCAGATATGGAAAGCCATTTATCACATCTTGAAGTTGGCTCTAGGGCAAATATTGTCAGATGACCTCTTTGGTCAAGAGTTTTACACTTGCTAGGAGGGGATCAAAGCTAAAAGCCATTTCTGCCTTTCTTCATTGCCTTCCTCCTTTTCCCCTACCTTCTGCAGTGGCATTGGATCTAGCTGCATGACTCCCAGCAATCACTAAAACGGGCTTTTATTATTAAAATTAGCATTTGCTGTTGGGCTGCTTTGGGTAAAACCTAAACCTTTCCTGACTGAATGTTTTCTGTTCACAAAATAGGTATAAAAATATCTCGAGCACAACTGTGATAAGCATTAGAGGTAGTTATGTGACCAGACAGGGGCCTGACCCTTAGCAGGGTCTGCCTAGGGCCAGGTGTAGTGTGTGGGTTCTTGACTTCGTGCAGGAGAGATTTCACAGCATGAGTTCATATGATTGTGAGGGTATGATTATTAAAGCTGGGGACAGTGAAACAAGGAAGGGCTTAACATAAAAGAAGCACCAGGAGAGCCTAGGCTGGGCTGCCTGAGCTCATTGGGAAGTCAGAGAAAAGCGAGTCTTAGGGACAGATTTAGGGGATCAGCCTGGGACAAGCTACCAGCTGCCCATTGCTTTAAGAGTTTAGGAGACGTGTGTCTATGAAGAAAAGTGTTGAGGGGTGGGGAGAAAATGGAATGATGTAGGCTACTCCCCAGAGGGAGAATATGCACACAGGGTCCTTTGTCTTGAGGCTTTTCTCTCTTCCTCACAGGCCAGAATCTTAGGTGAGGTCTCAAGGGAGGTCTCAGTAGACTATTCATCAGTTCTCCAGGTGTATCCTGTCAGGGTCGTGGTCTCCACTGATGGGTCAGTGACAGGGCAGGGGGTCTTTAGTTGTTTCATTTGGTTCTGGCATTGCCCATTTGGTTTTGCTGCTTTTCAGGACCTGGGGCAGAAATACAGCTGAGGCCTAGATGTTGTCTCCAGGAAGGAAAGGCCAGGGGAGAAGAGGTTATCCTGGGGGTGAGGTCCTTGTTTCCCAGTTTTGCCCCTCCCAGACCTTCCAACCTCATGACTGTCTGCACCTGGTTGTAAATGGCTCTGCCATTGTGTTCAGCCCTGTGTCTGTTTCTCTATTCCACTTGCCAAGGAATTTTCCTAGCTTCTTACTGCCCTGTCTCGGTCCCCTCTGAGAGCCTTCCATCCCTAAAATCTTTTCGAGGTTGTGAGGGAGGAGGGCTTCTTATTCTTTAGTAAGTGCTTCCTGCTGACAAGGATCATGGTTCCCACCTCTGTAAGGTATAGAAATCTCTTTCTATCAGTTCTAAGGGAGACGAGGATCTGAGATTGGAACAAAAAGATCGTTAGCTGATTCTTTCAAAGTAGGGATAGGCTGAAACCTCCAAAGCATCATCATCTTGATATGAAATTGTTGTTTCCAACTCAAACATCTAGTCCTGACAACAAGTCAGTTTAGCCAAACCACTGAGTCTCGTTTGAGGAAGTGGCAACGCAAATGGGCTTCTAAAGTGTAACCTATACTGTGTAAACACTCAACCAAGTAAATAACGTCATAGTATACCATGAAAACAGAAAGAATGCAAAAGTTAATGAACATAAAACCATCAACCAGTTTCTGAGTCTGCAAGACTGTCAATTGAGAAGACTTCCAAATGCAAGGCTTCTGCTGGAATGAAATTAAGCTTGACAGTCTCATACATATTCTTTGTCTGCAGTTTAAATACCTCTGGTGTTGTCATCAGGTGCTCAGGTTAACTCTGCACAGCTGACACTGCATCAGAAGTTTTCAACAATTCCAAGTCAATGGATAAAAGAAAAAAAACAGTTCGAAAGAAAACTAGGAAAATTCAGGATCCAATTCAGTTTGTAGGTAAAAAAATAAAACTAAAGAGTTCAATACTTACTTTTGGGTATTGTGATTTCCATTGAAACAGAATTTGTCTCCTTAAAATTACCTGCATTTTTCATCAAAGAGACTAAAGTAAGTTTAGTTTCAATTTGGCCTAGGTATTTACATGAACACAATGAGAGTAGTAATTCTTTATATAGGCTCTTTCAAATCTGCTTTGTTGGAATTTCACAAGGAACTTTCAAATTGAGTGTTACTCATTCTCTCAGGGCAGTGAAGCAAGCCACACAGTTGTTACTGCAATACCTATAGGTTTGGGTAAATTCCTCAAGTTCTTGAGGTCCCTAAAATATCTTGATTCTCTTTCCTTGCCATCTTTCAGGAAGGCAACCTTTGTTCCTTACCTGAAAATACTGACATGAACCATGTGACCAAGCAAGGTACCAGGCCATTTTTTCCCAGGGGCTCTTATTAGCTTCAAAAGTCTATTTTAATTCTTTAAGGCTTTCTGATGGCATCCAGGGTCCAGGCATGACTCTTTCAATCATGACATTCCAAACAAAGACCATATTTGAAAACTGGTGCTATTGTAGACAGAACAGATTCTTAATGGATTTATGCAAATAAACATATTACTATGAAAATAAGAGTTGCTGAATTCTGGATAGATTAGGTAGGGAGAAAAATATAAATGTTTCAATAGTGCTTATGAGGGTAAAATTTATTATATTGCTCAAAGGGGGAAACAAGTTTTCTTATACCTGGAAAATGAAAAGATTTAAAATTAGCAATATTTTTAACAAAATCATAAGAATAATAATTATCTTCAGTTCATTCAGTCCCATATAACCAATTTTATTTGTCTTGATTATTTTCTAGTATTTCTATGAACCTAGTTATTCCTTAGGGTTCTATTAATCTTCATTTACTTCAAAGATATGACCTTAGATACCTGTAATTTAGAGTAAGTCAGAGTTCTTTTCATAAACTTTTGAAAGATGTATTATATTTGGAAATGCATTAGAGTAAAACAATGACAACCCAACCAGGTATGCTGACTGGGAATAGAATCGGTGACCTTTTAGTTCCCAGGCTGGCACTCAATCAACTGAGCCACACCAGCCAGGGCTACTTCTTTGTAAGATATCACAATTTTAAGATAACAATTTCTTGGTAAATAATAATTACTTTGAAATGACATAAAAGAGCACCACAAAGCCCATATTTTGAGATTCAACACACAATCTCAATATATATAAAGCTCAAAGAATATGCAAGGTTTTAAAATACTGTACATGACTCATCAGAAATGTGCACTGAGCATTGGAAATGATTGATAAATTCCCAATGTGTGGATTACAAACACCTTAGGTACAACTACTCTGTGTCCCATGGGGAACCATCTTTTTTGGCCTGTCCAGTGTCACTGACAGATCACCTGTTACGCTGAGAGCTGCTTGTGTGAACTTGATTGTGAACCTTTGCAACTTTCTCCCTGGGGCAGGCTGAAATTTCTAGAATGTCCATTTTAATTAAAATATATGTATATAAATAGAACACAGCTTTTATTATTTTGTCTGGAAAAGCTTCAAGGTCAGTAAATAGGCCTAATTAGTCCAGAAACTTCTCTTTTAATAGGAGAACAAATCTTTGAGGTATTCCAGGGGCCCATTTGAATAACTCAAAAGTCATTTATCAGTTAAAGTCTCTTAAAATTTGAGCTTTGGACTGAACCCAGAAGAAGCAGAAAGCCTGAATAGGCCAATAACAACTAGTGAAATTAAAGAAGTAATCCAAAATCTCCCAAAACACAAAAGCCCTGGACCAGATGGCTACACAGGTGAATTTTACCAAACATTTAAAGAAGAACTAACTCCTATCCTCCTCAAACTATACCAAAAAATTCAGGAAGAGGAAGACTCCCAAACTCTTTCTATGAGGCCAATATTAGTCTAATCCCAAAACCAGGGCAAGATACAACTAAGAAAGAAAGCTACAGGACAATATCTCTGAGGAACATAGATGCTAAAATTCTCAACAAAATATTGGCCAATCGGATTCAGCAGTATATTACAAAGATCATACACCATGATCAAGTGGGCTTCATCCCAGGGATGCAAGGATGGTACAACATTCGTAAATCAATCAACGTAATACACCACATCAATAAATTGAAAGACAAAAACCATATGATCATATCAATAGATGCTGAAAAAGCATTTGATACAGTGCAGCAACCATTTATGATAAAAACCCTCAGCAAAATGGGAATAGAGGGAGCATACCTCAACATCATAAAGGCCATCTATCAGTATGATGAAACCTGAAGCCAACATCATACTTAGTAGACAAAAACTGAAAGCTTTCCCCCTAAGATCAGGAACGAGACAAGGCTGCCCACTTTCTCCACTTCTATTCAACATTGTCTTGGAAGTTCTAGCTATAGCCATCAGAGAAGAAAAAGGAATCCAAGGTATCCAAATTGGAAAGGAGGAAGTCAAACTGTCATTATTTGCAGATGACATGATAGTGTACATACAAAACCCTATTGGCTCCACCAAAAACTTACTTGACCTAATAAGCAAATTTAGCAAAATAGCTGGGTATAAAGTCAATATCCAGAAATCAAAAGCATTTTTGTATACCAATAATGAAACAACAGAAATAGAAGCGAAAAAAACAAATTCCATTTACCATAGCAACAAGAAAAATAAAGTACCTAAGAATCAACTTAACTAAAGAGGTCAAAGACGTGTACTCAGAAAAATACAGAACAATGAAGAAAGAAATCAAGGAAGACACAAATAAATGGAAGCATATATCATGTTCGTGGATGGGAAGAATTAACATCATTAAAATGTCCATGCTACCCAAAGCAATGTACATATTCAATGCAATCCCATTAAAATACCAATGACAGACTTCACAGAAATAGAAAAAATACTTCAAAAATGTATATGGAGCCAAAAACGCCCATGAATAGCCACCACAACCTTGAGAAAGAAGAACAAGGTAGGAGGAATCACAATACCGGACTTCAAACAATACTACAAGGCTACTGTCATCAAAACAGCATGGTACTGGCATAGAATAGACATATAGATCAATGAAATAGAATAGAGAGCCCAGAAATTAACCCAGGACTCTATGGTCAACTAATATTTGAAAAAGGGGGAAGGAACATCCAATGGAGTAAAAACAGTCTCTTCAACAAATGGTGTTGGGAGAACTGGACAGCAACATGCAAAAAGATAAAACTAGACCACCAACTTACACCATACACCAAAATAAACTCAAGATGGGTAAAGGATAAGCAGTGCCACCATAAAAGTCCTGCAGAAAAATATAGGCAGTAAACTTTTGGATATCCTACGCAAAAATATGTTTCCTGATACTTCACCAAGGGCAAAGGAAATCAAAGAACGAATCAACAAATGGGACTATATCAAATGGAAAAGTTTCTGTTCAGCTAAAGAAAATATCAGCAAAATTCAAAGGGAACCAACTGTATGGGAAAACATAATTGCCAATGATACCTCAGACAAGGGTCTGATCTCCAAAATAGATAAAGAACTAATG
>PVIW01017915.1:0-12856 GCA_004026585.1 Noctilio leporinus | reverse complement strand
TCCTGGTCCAGGTGCGCGCTGGGGACACGCCGGCCTCCTCGCTCCTGGTCCAGGTGCGCTGGGGACACGCCGGCCTCCTCGCTCCTGGTCCAGGTGCGCGCTGGGGACACGCCGGCCTCCTCGCCCCTGGTCCAGGTGCGCTGGGGACACGCCGGCCTCCTCGCTCCTGGTCCAGGTGCGCGCTGGGGACACGCCGGCCTCCTCGCCCCTGGTCCAGGTGCGCTGGGGACACGCCGGCCTCCTCGCCCCTGGTCCAGGTGCGCGCTGGGGACACACCGGCCTCCTCGACCTGGGCCCGCGCGGGTGTCTGCCTGCCCTTCCCAGGTGGCACCGGTGTCCATGCGCCTGTTGGCCTAGCGCAGCCTGTGGTTTACGTCTGTCTCTGTGACTTGACGTGTTTCTGTGTGGACTGCTGTCAGGATGAGGGAGTACGGGGAACAAACACTTGAAATAGGGGCACGAGGCCGCGATCGTGCCCTAGAGCACACGGAGCTTCCGGGGTGAGTCCTGCCGTGGAGGGACCGGCGCTGGCGGGTGGCAAAGGTCACCTGAGACCCGTGCGAGTGCGAGCCGAGAGCAGCGGGGTCTCGGGGAGGTGCCCGCCACGGTGCAGCAGGTGGGGGGCGACACCGGGCGCGTCTCTCGGGAGACAGTGGCTCGTGGCTGACCCAGCTCCCCAGGGCCTGGTCGGGTGTCAGAAGGAGAAGGGTCCCGGCGCTGGAGGCCCGGATTTCGGATGTCGGAGCTGGAAGTGTGAACACTCGGCCCGGGACCGTCATCAGCGTTCGTGGCTGCAGCCACAGCCCGCACGCCGCACGTCCCTGCTGCGCCCCTGCCACCGGCGGCCGAGCTCCGCGGACGAGAGGGGGCCCACCCCAGGGCGGCGCTGTGGACGCTGGTGCCGGGAAGCGCCGAGTGGGGGACGCTCAGGCTGCCGCCCACTGAGCCCCGTCTTCTGTGCACATGCCGGGCACCTGGAGGCGCAGCGTGGTGAGCAGTGAGGGGCCTGGGGAGCTTGCCCTGTACCTCGGGGTGGGAGGGAGAGCTCTTGGCCCCCGGGGGACAGAGGGCACCCCCGGCTGCCCCTTCCTCTGCTGGTGCCTGTCCCTGAGCTCTGCAGGCCAGTGGGGCGGAGGGGCAGGGCGCCCCTGAAGCCACCGCGGCTCCTCGTCCCTGCGGCCACTTGCTGCCATGAGGAAACGGCATGAATTCAGGGTCGCCTGGCTGGGTTTGCTGACCAGGAAGCTGTCCCTCCCCCGCACCCAGTTCCCGGCCTGGGGGGTCAGCCTCCCCTGCGGTCGACAGTTAGCGCCCACCCTCCCTCGAGGTGGCTTTCCGAACATGAAAACGGTCGTGACAGTTAATGATGCAGCAGGTAGTAACGTCGGGGGGTTCCCGTCCTGTGTGTTTCTTATTATCGAACTGACTTTTGCAGAAACTAATCTTACAACAGTTCTGCACGTTTTCTTCCTTGTCTGTTTCCCGTGAAAGGGGAAATAGATAGAAGAGCTTTTTCGAAGGGCACTGGCAGGCGGTGGAGTGGGGTGGACGCCCGTGCTGCTCAGACTCACGTCTGCCGGTTTGCGGCGGGCGGGCGGGGTTCCCATCCCAGCGACCCCGGCCGGGAGCTGCCTGTGCCCCAAAAGGCCGCTGTTAGCACAACAGTGCTTTTCAGCAGTTGGTAATTATTGGCGTAATTAAACATTTATCACGAAACGAGTATTTATCACTCATTAAACTTTCATTAAAAATCCGTCTTAGCACAGGGCAGATTAGCCGGTGATTCTCAAGTGATAACTTTCCTAACTTCTGGCAGGAAGAGGGAACATTTCCACGAGGAGGGTTGTGCACGAGGGGTAACAGGCCAGCGGCTGTGGGCAGTTGGTGGGGTTCGTTCTGTACCAAGTGGCTTTCGGGCGCGGGCGAGGAGGCGGGGCTGGCGGCACCCCTGGCCGCGGCCCTGGGCACGTCCCCCGTCAGCCTGTCCGGCGAAGCGCGTGGCTCCTGGCGAAGGAAAGGGCCTGTTCACGTCCCCGACGTCCTTCCCCAGGCGCCCGCCACTTGGGGACCTGAGGACAGTGGGGCCACCGTCCGTGGAAGCCGGGGAGGAGCAGAGCCCGCGCGGTGCCCACGGGCTGGTCACCTGGCACACGGCCTGGGGCGTGAGTGGCGAGCTGGCCTTCCACCCCCATCACAGGCCCGGTTCCCGGATGGGTCAGGAAGGGTTGACGGGCAGGAAGCTCCGTGGGTGGCTGTCCGCACCTCTCCGGTCTGACCCCGGAGCTTTGCGGGGCCGCTGCTTTCGTTTTGTTCAGAGGTGGACACTTACTGCGTGGCGGCCTAGGGCGTCACTCGGAACCCTCCGTGCGTCGGCCGGCCCCACCCCCGGCGGGGAACACCGGCACCGAAACGCCACACACACACCGCCGTGCCGGTGGCCCCAGCCTGGCCTGCGTGCGCAGGACAGTGGCCCTGGGGACGGGAGCTTGGGGCTCCCCGTGCTCGCCAGGCCCCAGGTCCACTCCATTTTCAGCAGCTTCGTTGCTGTTTTCTCCTGGGCAAAAATGTTACGGCACCAGTGCTCTTCTGTCACAAGAATGAATTGGATTTGTACCGGCCAGTGCAAACAACAGACAGAGTGGACACCCTCGTGGAAAACAAATGGACACCCCACCCCGTCCGGGACCCGGGGAGGCTCCCAGGGACAGTGCGATGGAGGGGAGGTGGCAGAGAGAAAGAGGCCGGCGCAGGGCAGGGTCCCGCGGTCATTTGTTACGAGCCGGCTCCCCGTGCAGAGGGACGGTTCAGACAAACGATGTTAATCATCGTAGCTGGCCCCCGGCAAGATCGGAGTACCTGGCACTGCAGCCCCAGACCTAATCAGATTCGCCCAAACTTGCTTCAGAAGAAGAGCGTTTTCTGTCCTCAGGTTTGCTGTCACCGGCTTCCCGGGGGACATGTCATCTTTAAAGGAAACAGAGCGGTGAAAAACGGTGCCTGCGTCCCTTCTCCCTTACCTGACCCTCCCAGAGCTCATCCCGTCCCCTTTGATAACCAGTATCTAGAGTGAAGCCACACTGTTTTCCTGTGTTCTTCCTACTCGTCTGATGGGACAGGATGGGGAGAGCCTAACCACTAGTCACATCCTGCTGGCCATTCTCACGACCACCAGTTTCTCTCGACTCACTTGGAAAGGGTGCTGTGTGCCCTGTCGCCCCCGCGCCCTGCCTGTGTGTGGAGGTGGGCACTTGTCTGGTCGGAGCACGCACACGTCTGGTCCGAAGCCGGCGCCTTCCAGCATGTGCTGAGTGTGTTTGGCTGCTATTTCCCAGAGTACCTGCCGAGTGTCCTCCTCCATTTTTACTGTGTAGTAAAGGTGGTGAAGCCCTGGCTGGTGGCTCAGTAGATAAGGCACCTGCCTGCAAACCCAAAGGCCGCTGGTTCGATTCCCAGCCAGGGCACAGAACCAGGTTGCAAGCCAGGTCTCCAGCCAGGTCCGTAGCTGGAGGCAGGTGAAAGGCAACCATGCATTTATTTAAAAAACAAAAAACAAAAAACAAAAGATAGTGAGAGCATTTCATTTATGTTTGCTCTGTGTTCGATTGTTAGGGTTTTTTTTAACAAGTACAATACATTGGTTATTTTTATAGATATAATTTCATTAACTACAAAACCCAAATTCACTTTGTCCAAACTTTTGAGTTTCCGGATTTGCTAACAGGAAATCCATCACGCCTTTGCACGCCTCCTCGGGCACCCCGGCCACGGAGCCTGATGCTGCGCAGAAGAAAGTGCAGCTTGGAGGCTCCGCGCCGTCCCCGGGAAGCCACGTGGCCATGGAGGGTCCCGCGCGCGCGGCGGGTTCCTTGCTTGGCGTGTTTTCCGCCTTGAGCGTGAGGCCCCGTCTCGGGCGTGTCCCGCGCAGGCTCGCAGGCGTCGGCAGAGGGAGTCGTGCTCAGCGTGGGGGGCTCTGCCCCGCCGCCCCTCGGCCCACCGTGGGCCTTTCATCTGGTCAATACCCAACTTAGGACGCATGACACCCAGCCAGCGGAGCACCTTGGACATTCCTTTCCCCCGGCGGCCACCAGGCTGATCTCGTAGAAGCAGGAGGTCCCGACGGGGCCACCAGCAGCGTCACTTACGCTGCCACATGCCACTTCCTGCCTCGGAGGGTTCTGCCCCCGAAATGGCCTGTGACAGGGAGACGCCCCACGGAGCAGGGCCCGCAGGCGTTGGTGTCGAGGGGGAGAGCCTGCTGGTTGTAGCCTGGGGGTGAACGGAGATCGGGGAGACCCCGTTGACACCTCGAAGCTGGGGTGGCAGGAACGGGCGGGGGCACAGCGTTGCAGGAGCTCCTGGCTGCTGCTGGGGCCAAAAACAATGCGGCGCTTTTCCTCCCAGCGCAGACGCCTGCTGGAAGCGCCTCCCACACCCCGAGGCCTCACGCTGGGCCCCCCGAGGTGAAACCGAGGCTGCCTGAGGCAGATGTGAGGTTGGGGGCCCAAAACCCCTTCTGAAGTCCGGCAGAGCACCCGGATGGCTGGTCAGGGGGAAAGGCTGTGATTCTTCGATTTCCTTTTCCTCGTGACCTGTGCCGAGAAAACAACGTAGACAGAGAATAAACCCGGGCCGGGCGTGGGGGCCCCAGGCTGCCTGCACGGCCCTGATTGCCTGACGGGAGGGAATTGATCCCGGTGGTTTTTATAACGACTCCCCTGAATGAATCGGACCTGCCGTGCTCACAGCCGATGAGGGGAGTGATTTATCGTCTGTCCCAACTTGAGAGGAGGGTTGCACTCACGATTAAATCTTAACAAATGTTGTTTTAACTAGACTGCAACGTGCGTTATTGACAGCGGACGACGTTTCTTCTCAAAAGCACAGGGTGCCTAGGCGGGCAATTTACAAAAATGACAGGGGAGGGTGGCACTTCCCCCAAGGTGAATGGGAGCTGACTGATCCGCTGGTATTTTAACTTAGATTCTTGCAAATTACAGACACAAGAAACCCTGCAATTTATACGTACTTTAGCAGTGAAAGCCGTAATCCCGTGATTCATGGAAGGAAAGTGGTAATAATTTAAGCACCGCGTTTTATTTATCTCTCAGGCTTGTCAGCTGATCCCCGAGCTGTGCCCACGGCTTGGGGGCGGCCGCCTCGCTGCCCCGTAGGCAGCGAGAGGCAGCGGCTTCCTCAGCCACGGGACCGTCTCTGGCAGCGTCGGGAAGGCGTCAATCAGTCCATCTGGGTAAAATCACAAGCTGACTCGACGTTGCTAAATATTTACCCTGCCGCGTACACACAGGCGCGCAGATGAAAGGAGGCATTCATTAGGGTGCTCCGCCTGTCAGCGCCGAGACGTGGATCGCAGCGAAGCCTCCCACTCCGGGACGGAGCGCTCGAGGAGGGTCTATATTTAGCCGTTCCGAGCAATAAATATCATCGTATTGCCTCATTTAGGTAAATAGAGAATAAATATTGTCAAGATGATCCCGGGATCATGTAAACAGATTCCTGCTCGGAGCCCCTGTTCCGGGGAAATTCCGGGACAGTGACGCGCTGACGGGGCTTCGGGGTGAACCCTTCTCCTGAACCACACCCGCCGGGGGCAGCGGGACGGGGCTGCCCAGGAGGGGTGGGGCGAAGGACACCAGTTTCCAGCCACAGGGGAGGCTTGGGGCCCGGATTCACGCGCCGTCTCCGCGGCCGGAAGAGAGCAGCGCCGGGCGCGACGGTCCGCGCAGCCAGCTCACTCCCGAGTCGTGGGGCTCCTGAGGCCGGGCTGCCCTCCGATGGGGCCCCAGGGCTGCCCCAGGGGCTCCTCGTCTCCCGTGGGCGATGCCCAGGGCGCCCACCAGGCCAGGTGCCCCCCAGGTGGCTGCACCTTCTCCGCCGCCAGGGCCCCTGCAGGTGCGTGTCCCCGTCACCGATGACCTGGAAGCCATCGCAATGGAAATTTTAACTGATGTCAGAGTTTTAGTTAATTACACTAGATGATTTTTTTAGATTAATAATTAACATCTCTCTTTATAACTAAATATCCATAATTAATCAGCAAATCATAACGTGAAGACTAATTAACTTCAAACTCAAATCTTAACAGAAAATCCATATTCCTCTCCAACATCGTTCATTACCAGAGTCATCAAAGGGGTCCCTCGTGGGGTGGACCGCGAAGCCGTGCGGGCACCTCAGCTCAGCGGCTGGTGCGGGAGGCCCTGCGAAGCGACTTCCAACCCCAGGTCGTTCGGGCAGGTCTCCGTGGGCGGCAGAGGCGGCGCGGGACGGGTGAGGCGGCACGGCCTCCGCTCCTTCCACGGCGGTGAAACCGCGATCCTGGTGGGGGGCGTGCAGCGCCTCTGCCCCCCGGGTGCCCGCGTCGCGTGGGGGTCGCTGGTCGCAAGGGGCTTCCTGTGCCCAAGTCAGAGCGTGGGGACCGCAGCGGCAGTTGCCAGGCGCCGAGGGGAACTTGATGACTGAGGAGGCCGCCTGGACCCAGAGTCTCGTGGGCCTCGCTAGGTGGGAACCGGGCGCTCTGGTCTGAGAAAAGGCGCCCCCACCCCCTGGGAAGTGTGGTCTCTGGTTTCCTCGAGGGGCCGGCGTGGAGCGGGAAGTGTGCTCAGTGCCGCCCTCCAGCGCGTGTGCAGCTCTGTGCACACGGTGCCGCCCACGGGGGCCCTGGGGCCGCAGCCGCCCCCTGGCCGCTGGGGAAGCGCCGAGTCAGGTGCCCCCCCACCAGAGCGCTGGGGTCCTTGGGTGGCCGTCGGGAGCACCCCGATGACAGGTGAGGACCGGCCGCAGAGCCGCATGTGAAGATTTCTGTAATTTCCGTGTCAGCCGGTGATGCTCTCCAGGGCTAATTATTTGGAACAATGGCGTTTCCTTAACAACAGCAGCGGCAGCAGTGAATTAAGCTGGTTTACCTTCCCATCTCGACACCAGTTGAGACGCTCGCGCCAGCGGGCAGACATCCCCGTCGCTGCGCGGGGTCCCCGCTGTCCAGGGGCTGGTCCTCTGGCCGCCCTGGCCGCCTGCGCCTCCCCCTGACTCCCTCACTCGCACCAGTGGCTCTTCACTTGCGGCAGCTGTGGCCCTTTCTTGGCATCCACTGTGTCACCGTTGGCCCCTGTTCCCCAAAGCCCACCCAGTGTGTGTCCCTGGGGGCCAGGTGGGCTGCCCAGAGCGACCGTGACGTGACTCCCCGGCGAGGCCTGGCGTCCCAGCAGGAGGCAGAGGACGCTGCTGGTCAGGGCCCGGGTGCTGAGAGGGGACGGTCCCGTGGAAACGAAACCTTGCGCCCGTGGCCTGGCTCTGGGTTGGTTCCCACACATTCAGAATGGGAAACAGGCTCTTCCCGCCCGCCTGGGGGTGGACGGGTCTCGGCCGCGTCCTCAGCTCGCAGGACAGCTGCCCACGCTGTCTAGCTCGCAGGGTCAGGACTGGGAAGGGTTACAAACTCAGAAAACCACCTCGCGGGCCGCACCCCGGGGGGAGGCTCTCAGGAGGAAGGTCGTTTTCTCAGAGCCGACTGGACGGTAACTCTTTGACAGGCACCTTGGATGTGTCTACTGGTGGCAAAATGCAGTCACCTAAATGCCTTTTAATTTTCAGGGCCACCCTTCGCCGGTGCCCGTTTCTGACAGGGAACCAGGTCGGCACTGCGGCCGCCCCCCAGGCGTGGCTGGCCAGCAGCTACCGTCAGCTCTGTGTCCCCCGCACCCCTGTGTGGGCTCGTCCACCCCTGCAAAGGACACACGTCACGGACAGGTACCTGCGAGGGGGGCGCTGAGGTGGGGTGCGCCCTCCCGTGCGGCTGGCAGGGGGCCGCTGCCCGGCGCCCCCGGGCCCCTCGGCGCCCCCAGGCGCGCGCCAGGCAGTTACTGCTGCCCCAGAACAGAGCGCATTGCAGAGCAATTCCCGCTATTGATCCCACTGGCCAAACTATTGGCGGCTGCAATTGCGAGAATAATTTATTTCCTGCTTTGAAATTTCTGGAAGGTTATATTTCATTGAATTTTAATTTGTCATTTTTCCTGCTTTCACTTGAGGAACTTATACGCTTTGGTGACATTAAAATATGGCTCTAATTTATTAACATAATCTGTTAATATTGTTTCATTGTCACGACATTAAGTATGATTTCTTAGCATTCTTGTGAAAATTACATCTCGAAATGGAAGTCGAGAAAAATTAAATGTGGCTTAAGAATCCCGATGCATGGGTGCCCCCGATGTGTTCAGGACGAGTGTTACCCTTTAAATCTTGCTGCATTCGTTGCTGTAATGAGGACAGCGAGCCCGCAGCACCATGTCCAGCCCAGTGTCCTCCGGAAGCCGCTGCAGCCGGGCGGCCGGGAAGCACGCGGCGCCCTTCCAGGAGGAGCCGGGACCAGAGGGGACCCGCGGCCGCCCCCAGCCGCTCCCCCCACGCCGGTGGCTTTAATGCCCGTCTTTATCTGCTACGCGAGGCATGAAATCTACTTTCGGTTTCAGAACTGCCGGCCACCTCTGACCCCTTTAGTGGAGACACAATGTGACCTTTCCATTGTCGCCGGCTTTCATTCTCCTGAAAATTCTATGAATTTTTATGGCAAGTTTTTTTTAGAGCACAAATTACTGACGCGGCCGAGATGAAGTTGCGGAGGGCGCGGGGCAAGTTCCGCAGCCGCTCGCCACCGAGGGGCCGGCCCGTGTCCCGCAATGTCACCGCCCGTGACTGCTGAGCCTGCTATTGGATAAATACATCATTTTATGGAACATTGATTGTTCTATAAACCCAATGGAGTATTATGCTCTATGATCAAACCATTTAGATTGTGTGTGGAGCACAGAAAGTGCCGTATTCAGGATGGCACTAAAAGTGCCATTTGTGTATTTTATAGGTGTCATTACACGGAGACTTCTCTCTGTGGGCCCTGTTTACTGCAAAATTTTTTAGTCTGTAATGACATTTTTCATTCACAACGTCTGCCTTCAAGAGAGGGGGCCCTGGTTTTATTTGTTCCATTCGAGCTTACTGCACAAATTCTGTGCGTTTTAATTAAATGTAAGCTTCGCCAAAGCGTGAGGGGCTTATTCCGGGGGAACAGGAAGGCGGGAAGGAGGGAGTAACGCCCAGGCCACCAGGAAGCCGGCCGCAGCCCTGTTCCCGGCCCCGGGCGCGGCGCACGTTGGCTGAGGCTGGCGGTGGTGAGCGGCCGTCCTCTGCGCCCGGCAGCCTTGGAGACACCCCTCCGACCCCACGGGCCAGGAAGAAGGAGCCGAGCTTCACGGGACGGGAGCTTTGGAGGAGCGAGTCTCGGCCCTGCAGAGCCCTTCCTGCCTCCGCGGGGCTGTGCCCGCCTGACGCACCTGCTGCCAGCAGAGAGCATGGCGTCCCCTGCGGCCACCACAGGCGGTGTCGCGACTCCCCGAACAGGCTCTGGGCTGTTACCCTCACGGCACCTTCTGCGCGGAGCCCTGCGCCTCCCGCTGGAAGAGACCCAGAAAGGCTGCGTCACACGCGCTGCAGAGGGTCCGCCGTCCAGGCCCGAGCGCCGTCTTCAGGCAGCGTGGCGCCCGTGCCCCAGGCAGTGTGCTCCGTGGGGCCGCTGCCGCTGGCCTCAGCTCCCGGGTCGAGCTGCACCCTGTCGGCTGTGGGCCCGGCGAGCGTTCTAGCCGGCGATGACCAGGAGGACCTCGGGACCGGACGTGGGGCGCCCTGTCCAGCCCTGGCCTCGTCCGGCGAGAATGTGAAGCTACAGCAGAGATCCGCATGGGTGGGAGTCACACTGCGCTCATCGCGGCCAGAACGGAAGACCCTTCGGCGGGTGAACCTTCCTCCATCTGATGGAGGCCGTTACGTTTTATAGGTGCTGTATTTCAAAGCAGGGTGACAGCACTGGCGGAGTTATTAAACTGCTGAATCAGAAGACGGACCCGCGCTCGCGTTTATGAACTGTGGGCGGCGGCGAGCCCGCGCCGGGGGTGACACGCTGGCGTCCCGCACGGGTGACGCCGTCCGTACCCTGCAGTTCGCGTCACCGTCTGCCAGCGGCGGCTTCGCCCACCTCTAGGCTCAGATGAAGGGACAATCCAGGGAGCCTCGTCTGGGGGTGAGGGGCCGAGGAGGGGCCGCTGGGCTCAGCGTGGGCGGCTCTCCCGTGTGTCACCCCCCCCAGTCCCTCCTGTTTCGGGGGGAAGGCAGCCGGCGCCCGGGTGGCATTCACTGGTGACCCTCTTTCCTTCTGGGTCCATTGTCCATGTGCTTCCCGCACTAAGTTGGACTGAAAGTGACCTTAAAGTTAAATAGTTCAGTTTGAAGGGGCAGAAACAGTGTGGTCCAGCCCAGGGGTCCTGAGACGTGCAGGTGCCCCAGCAGAGGGAGGACCCGCAGGCTCACCCGCGAGGTGAGCCCCCCAGGCAGGAGGCCGGGGCACCCTGCCCACACCCCCCGAGCAGGCCCCCGGCCTCCATGGACAGAAGCAGGAGGGTCAGTGCTGAGCACACGGGTGAGGTTGGGGCCACGCACCCGCCAGGACCCCAGGCAGGGGCACGTGTGGCCGTGACCCAGAACATGCGCGGAGACCGGGCGGTGGACGCAGGCGGCCCTGCCGTCGGCCTGGCCTGGGCTGGGAGGGGAGTCAGGACGAAGGACCACAGTCTCTCGGTGGCCAGGGGAGCCGTTGGCTTCATTTATTTGCTCCAGTTGCGTTTACGTCCGTGTGACTGTTCGTTTCAGGCTCCGGTGTCACACAGGGGCCCCGACACCCCCACCTGGCGGCGCCCACGCCCCCCCGGCCGTCAGGTGCATCCCGACCACCTAGCAGCCCGGTCTGCTCTGTGTCGATGAGTCTCCGTGTCGCGTTTGCTTTGTCCCCAGGGTCCACGGGAAGCGAAACCACACGCTCCTCGTCCCTCAGCACAGTGCAGCCCGTGCCCGTCCGCGCTGGGCAGACGGTCGGACTTCCCTCCCTTCGTGGCCGCGTCGTGCTCCACCCGCCCTGCAGCTCTTCTGAGCCCTCGGGCCCTTGGGCTGCTTCCACGTCTTGGCCGTTGTAAACGATGCTGCAGTGACGTAGGGGTGCTTCTGCTGTTTCCATTAGTGTTTCGGGGTCTCAGGATGGATCCCCAGGGGCGGAATCGCTAGGTCATCAGGCAGTTCCAGTTTCCGTGTTTTGAGGGCCCTCCACCTGCTGTCCGCAGCGCCCGGGGCCCCCTAGGTGAGCCACTCGGTGGGACCCTGGACGATCTGTCACCTGTAGCACGTGGCGGTTTGCTCCTGCCGGCTGGTGGGGCTCCAGGCCTGGCTCGCCTGTCACTGTCCGTGCAGCCCCTGCGGCCAGGGACACGGGGTCACGCGTGTGCGGGGGCTCTCGGCTGCGCGCCTCGTTGTGGGCGCCTGTGCAGGCCTTCTCCTGACCTGAGTCGCTTCGTAACGCTGCCAAGGTTCACAGCAGAGGAGACCCTCTAAGAAAGAATGAATGTGAAAGTGGGTTCCTTATTTTTCAAGATTTTATTTATTACTTTTAGAGAGAGAGAAGGGAGAGAGAGACCCACACATCAGTGTACAGTTGCCCTTCACCTGCCTCCAGTTACAGGCCTGGCTGGGGACCTGGCTTGCAACCTGGTTCAGCGCCCTGGCTGGGGTCGAACCAGCGGCCTTTGGGCTCGCAGGCCGGCACCTCATCCACTGAGCCACCAGCCAGGGCAAATGTGGGTGACTTGTATGGTGTGAGTCTGCGCTGGCACAGGCCACGGACACTGGACGCGGAGACTGCACAGGGCATGGAGCTCTGTGGCCGCTGGTCCCAGCCTGGGCCCGAGAGCCCGTGGAGGGCGCGGGGAGCCCCTCACTAACCCTGACTGTGAACATGCGTGCGGTGAGCCAGGGTCTGCACCTCTCACCCTGGCATGTGGTTCCTAGTCGGACAGTTCTTAATTCCTCTCTTTGAACAAAGTTTGCTCTTTAAAAACCAACCTCCACGAAAGAGTGAGGTGCGGATTTCCACAACGTGGCTGCTGTTGGAACACGGAAAGCGTGGAGACTGGTTACCTGTGGTGTCCGGTGGGAAGAGGGGACGCTAAAGAAACCGGTAGGAAATCCGGGAGGCAAAGAAGAACGCAGGAGCGCTATCGCAAGGGCCAGTCCCTTCTTTACCAAAGTAAAGGTTATAGTTTTCACTTAGGTTTTACCCTGTTCTGTTACTAAACGCGGCCTTCATCTCAGGAGATGCGGGGCAGATGGGTGGGTGTCACCAGGGCTCGTGTGGGGCCAGGCGCTGCGCCTTGTCTCTGCTGCCCCTTTGTCCCGGCTGGGCGCCTGCAGGGCCCTGTCCGCCTCCGAGAGGGCAGCCCGGGAGAGCTGGCTCCTGCGGGGACCGCGGACGGGGCCCGAGTGGTGTCGGTGGTTGGCGGGAGGGCGGGAAGGCAGTGCCCGTCACCGCTTCATTCTCGCGAGGCCCAGAGCACCTCTGGGGTCCCTGTGGGCGGCCAGCACCCGAGCAGCAATGGGGCCACACTGTCACACTTCCGTGGGGTGAACGGGTCTGCAGACACCGTCACACTTCCGTGGGGTGAAAGGGTCTGCAGGCACCGTCACCTCCGTGGGTGAAAGGGTCTGCAGGCACCGTCACTTCCGTGGGGTGAAAGGGTCTGCAGACACCATCACACTTCCGTGGGGTGAAAGGGTCTGCAGGCACCGTCACCTCCGTGGGTGAAAGGGTCTGCAGGCACCGTCACCTCCGTGGGTGAAAGGGTCTGCAGGCACCGTCACCTCCGTGGGTGAAAGGGTCTGCAGGCACCGTCACCTCCGTGGGTGAAAGGGTCTGCAGGCACCGTCACCTCCGTGGGTGAAAGGGTCTGCAGGCACCGTCACC
>PVIW01017914.1:0-12856 GCA_004026585.1 Noctilio leporinus | reverse complement strand
TCAGGGGAACGGGGTAGGGGGGAGGGAGAGGTAGAGGCAAAGATGGGGAGCAGCTTAGACAAGAACCTAGTATAAAGGAACCATGGACATGGACAACAGGTGGGATTGACTTTGGGGGGAATGGGTGGGTGGGTGGGGGGACAGAGGGGAGCAAAAAGGGGATGGATGTAATACAACAACAATAAAAAAAAAAAAAAAATAAATAAATCTGTTTTTGCCCCTATTTACAAGGCATTTTAAACCCACAGGGTGTTGGTTTCCACTGTCTGTTTCCAGCAGAGGTGACTAGTTCATTTCCTCCATAATCCTCCTGCATCTGGATGCACAGAGAGGGCTCCCTAACCTTGGCTGTGGTGGCCACTGGATGAGGATATTGGGTGAAGCTTCTGCAAGGTTGCAGAGGTCCTACCAGGTGCACATTCCCTGAGATGCTGTTATCCCACCTGGACAGCTGGAATGTGAAAGCCAAGGGAGGCAGCCTGCATGCCCAAGGGGCACACTTGGACATGGACAGGTAATGCCCAGCAAAGGCATCACTGATGTTCCATGACTTCATAATAGAAGGCAAGTCAGATGGAAACTTGTTTAGAGGAGAAGAAACTGAGACAGAGAGTGGGCAGGCAGAGTCAGAGCTCACAAACAGGTGAGAAGCCCCCTACTCTACTCCATGGCCCCACTTCTCCCAGATATCCATGATTAGATAAGGGTCGGTCTCCTTCAGGGCTTGGTAGAGTCGATCTTTGCGGGCGTTGTCCCAGGAGATGCTATATGAGAACAGCATTCTCATCTTGTTTGGATTTGTGGACTCTGCCCGCACACTCTGATACTGCTCGTCGTTCAGCACCCCTCCATATAGTTTGTCCAGGACTTGGTCCACTGATGTCACTCGGGCCACCAGCTGCTTCCGATGCCGGTCCACAAAGTGCCATAAAGCTGGGGACTCCGGGGTTGAATGCAAGGCTGGCAACAAATAAAGAAGAGCTTTCATTACAGCCTGTACTTCTGCTTCCTCACCTCTAAATCTTCAGTCTCTTTATCTGCCTCCCTGGTTCCTCCCACTGTGAAGACATGGACCACCAGAGAGGCACCTCTGCCCTCCCTCATGTCAGCTTCTAGCATTCTGCTTGAGCTGGGTACAGGGTTGGGTTCATGATGGAGGCATTTGTGGTTGTTCAGTGGATGGTATCAGGGTCTCCATGGGCATGAATAAGAAAGATGGGGAAGGACTTCTGTTCTGGGACACACACCACTCTCCAAGGCCTGGTCCATTGTATAGTCTGCAATGGACTTTCCTTTCTCCCCTCACTTCCCTCGAGGAACAGATAATACACCCCTGAACTGCCATGGCTCCTGTGGTCCCTAACAGCTATTACTGACCCATCAGGCGTGGAGGGAGCAGAGTAGCTTCAGGTCTTAGGTCTCCTAGAAAAAAACAGACATGAAGAAGATTCTGTAATGGTGGAAATTATTAACACCAGCAATAAACCTTGAAACTGGTACACATGCTCACTTCTGAGCTTCTTAGATTCTTAAACAAGTTATAGACTCATTCTAATAGAATTTAGAGAAAAGGTTGCAACTGAATTTCTTCCTCATGCATATGGGGAAACTGATGCCCAGAAACTGTGATCAAAGACTGCGAGAGAGAGAGAGACAGAGAGAGAAAGAGAGAGAGAGAGAGAGAGAGAGAGAGAGAGCGCGCAATCAAGAGAGAGCTAATTCTTCTTTTTAAAAAAGATTTTATTTATTATTTTTTTAGAGAGAAGGAAAGGGAGAGAGGCAGGGAGACATCAATGTATGGTTGCCTTTCACCTGCCCACAGCTACAGACCTGGCTGGAGACTTGGCTTGCAACCTGGTTATGTGCCCTGGCTGGGAATTGAACTTTGTGTTCACAGGACAGAGCCTTATCCACTGTGCCACCAGCTGGGGTCCATTTCTTCTTTTTAAAAGAAGGGTAGCATGTATTCTATGTAATATACATCCACATTTTCTTACTTTCTTTTTCCCTTAACTACATTGATTGTTCTAAGAGTTATTGCAAGAAAGTTGATCTCCCCAATTTAGGAAATAATTCCAATCTAAGAAAACTTAACCTGCAGACATGTTTTAATTCAATCTTGAATTGAGTGAACGCTAGTGGAGAAATAACTGAGTTCCTTGGTAGATAACTTACTATGAGATCTTATCTGAGTGGAAGTCTACCTCCTTGTCATTATTCAGTCTTCGAGACTCACACTGTTTATTTTGGGTTGTGATGCCAGAATCAAGAATCAAGATCAAGACAATCTTAGCACTGGGAGTAATGTGTGAATTTTGGTGGGAAAGAAAACAGCAACAACGAATGAAGGGGTTACAATTACTTGCATAAGGAGAGGCAGCGGGACTCCACAGCAGCTCCTGTGGACAAGGCCTGAGAGTGGAGGCCCAGCCAAGATCAACGTGACCTGACAGGGTGGGAGGTGCACACAGCACAGGGCAGCTCTGGATGTGGTGCTGGGAGCCCTGGGTTCAGTTGGATGGAGGGAGGCGGGAGTTCCACATCCTCCATGCTGACTGAACAGTCTGAGTCCATCCTGATACATATTCAAATGGGCACATCTGCTGAGCATGGTGGCTGGGATGGCAAAGTTTGGAAACCAAATCATAAGAGGAATGACGGAAGGAACTAGAGGTGTGTAACTTGCATAGACTTAAGGGAGGCCACGGTCAGTCTGCAAGTATTTGAAGGATTTTTTCATAGGAATGGAGATAGAGCCTCTGTCAGCTTTAAGGGGAGAATTAAGAGTGAAGAGAGGAAGAGACTAGCTTAATGTGAGAGAAAATAACAATATTGCTATATTTATTAAGGACCAAAAAAAAGGGACCAATTCATGAGATAAGAACATACATCAGTAATTTCATTTTTCTTCAATAATACAAGTGAGGTATTATGATATTCATGTTATAAAGGAGGAACCAGAGACTCAAATGAGTTAAGTAATTTCCCCCAAATCACCCAGGGAAGTAAGTGCCAGAGTGAGATTGAAACCCAGGTCTGGTGCTGGGGCTGGTTAGTCCACACCTGTGACTGTGCCCCAGACATGGCTGAGTAAAACCTGTTCCTTCTCTCCGCACCAGCAGGCCTGTTGCAGCAACTCAGGAGGCAGATTCAACTTATTTCAACAGCAGACAAGCCCTGGTTGTCCCTTAAATGAACGTTTAAGGGATTCTGGTTCTTGGGGTGGTTAGTGATTTTTTAAAAGACTGCAAAGTGTCATCCATTTCTGAAAGCTCATTATTTGATTCCCCCTTGTTTACCTTGAAGAAAGGTGAATAAACCAGGTTAGAATATCTACTATTGCCAAAACTAGCTTAATTCAAACAATCATATAATCATTCAGCTCTTATTCTTTTAGCTCACATCCAATCTACTATGAGAAAATCTGCCAGAAGCTATGTGGCTATGGAAGCCTGTTAATGCAGGGCAGTGTGGAGACTCGAGGGTGCATGGGAGAGGGAATGGAGCTTAGAGTCAGATTAACTTGAGTTCAAATTCTGGTTGTGCAACTGTTATGCAACTAAAAAAGAAAACAAACAACTTCTCTGGGTTATTCTCATTAGCTCATTGTAATAATACAAGGTCTCTCTCTCTCTTTCTGTCTGTCTTACACACAAACATTCTGTAATTGACTTTCAGAAATCCCTGCACTTGCCTTTACCTGATTTCACCAAAGCCTGCCATACCAAAGTTCCAGCTTCCTTGTGTCTTAGGAACAGTCTTATTTTTGACCTCAAATGGCCAACAGTTAACTCACAGAAGAGCTGCGCTTCCCCAGGGCTTCGATAGCAGAACTTCAGTTCCTGTAGAAGGAGTTGTTATGTGAGAAGTCAACATTTATCCTGCAAGTGAGATCTCTCCCCACCTGACATCTTCTTGGTCCTGCTCAGCCACATGGAGACACTTGGATGATGTGTACTGAAACTAAACACCACCTCAGTCTCTGTTCTTTTCCTCATTAAAAAAAATTACTTTATTGTTGTTGGATTATATTCATTCCATTTTCCTCCTCTTCTCTCCCATTCCTCTGCCCACAGTCAGCCTTACACGTTGTCCATGTCCATGGGTCATCCATTCTAGTTCTTCTTTTCCTCATTTTCTACAAACCCTGACCCAGGAGAAAGAGGACACAGCTGGGTACCCCACGGATGAGCCAAGACTCACCCACAATGCAGTGCTCACACATTCTAAGCCAGATCCTTCTTCCTCCATGTCCCCCATCTTGAACCCAAGTCCTCATTCCTCTAGCCCAAAGCCTGTTATCTCAATGGATTCTGTGGTTGAACCACTTTCAACCAAGGAAAATTGAATCCATTTCTTTCCTAAATCACAGTCAAGACAGACTTTTGATTTTCAATGTTCTTCCAAACACATTCCCTCCAGTTTCCCCACACTCAGTGAATGGCACTACACCCACTGAAAACTCATGTTCCAGAGTTAGGCATCATTCTTACCTCCTCCTTTCTCTCCCATACACCAAGTCCCATTGGTTCTACCTTCAGCATGGCCCTGAATCCATCAACTTATCTTCATCCCCACTGCTACCTCCCTACTCAAGTCTCCATCAGCTCCTGTCTGCAGTGCTGTAATAGCCTGTTGACTAGTCTTTCTGTTTTCACTCTCAACTTTTTATCATCCATTTTTACCCAGCCAGAGGCATTTATAGGAAACTAAATCAGGTCTTGTAATAGCAAGTAAGACCCTTTAAGACAATGTCATTGAACTTAGAACAAAATCCAAACTCCATATCAGGGAACATGGCTGGTGGACCCCAAGAAAGTTCTGTGTTTTGCGTGACCCCATGTACCTCCTCTCTTTAGGCTACAGTCATGGAGCTCTGCCATACGGACCTCCATTTGTCATGTGGAGGTATCGAGGGAACCTGATCCTCTCTGTCTCTGCACCTGTCATGTTTTGACACAAATATCCACCCAAAAGAACACTTCTTTGTCACTCAGGTCTCAGCTCAGATGTGATTTCCTCAGAGATATTGTCCTAGATCACCTAGCGTTTAGTAGTTACTCTCTGACATGGTCTAGTTATGTTTTTCTCACAGAAATTCATGGTCTTTGGTCATTGTTCATTTATTTAAGTAGTTCTCAACCCACCAGGAAATCATTTCCCCAAGGACAGGGTTGTGTTTGTCCTGCTCAATGAACTATCCTAGTGAACACAGCTCCACTGCAGTGGGTAAGTGTTTGTTCAATAACTTAATCATGTCTCTCACCTCTTGTTAAGAAGTGACACAGCATGAAAATGTAAGGTATTTCCACCTGAATTCATGTGTCCCTACTAAAATTTCTTTTCACTTTCTAAGTACCTATTCCATATCTATTCCATCTGTCATTTCATCTGTTATCATCACTTAAGAGAGTTCAAAGACACATCTGACAACAGACTCCACTTGTCGCAACCAGGATTGACCTGGTGCCATTACAGACTGTGACTCAGCAGGTGCTCTGACCCCGAGCAGCGTAACCTGGGTCGTGCTTTAAATTGGGATATCATGGATGAATGTCCAGTGGCCTGACCACATCTGCCTCTGGTGGAAAGGGAAGACTGAGAAAGGACAAAAGCCAGCCCCTGCTGTCCAAGAAATTGCACTGATGCTTACAGTGGGACCTCAGTGTTACTGCAAACACATCTGAGGCTGCCATTTCAGTCATGCTGTCCTCCTGTTGGACATACACAATCTCAGAATGTCCCTTTTAGACAGGTCACTGTGCAACCAACACAATGCCAAACACAACCACCCCACTCTGCTAGTGACTGATATATAACAAATTACAGCTTTATGTTGGCTGTGTCTGCCCTCCCTAGAGAGAAAATCAATGAGGTTCCCAATGACAGAATTGCCCTGCCTTCTGACAACACCAAATGTAGAGCAAGCAAAACTCCATTTCCTTAGACCTTTCCCCAAGTTACCCAACCAAGTCCCAAATACCAAAATAGTTTTTTTCTGAGACCTTTTCATGAGAGGCCCATGGTTCCCATTGGTGCGTGTTCTCTGGCTGCTGTGAGTGCTGACCCCAGTGTGTTCAGCTACAGGCGTGTCTTTGGTGGCTTTGCTTGGTGATCACCAACCCCCTCTAGCCCAACATGTAGCAATTTCCCTAAGTTCACCCCATTTTTGACCCTGAATGTGAGCTTCCCTCCTACTAGCTTTCTTCCTTCTAATCTTTGAAGCATTCCCTCTCACCCCAAATCCCACTTGCTGTCTGCCCTACCGCAGATGAGCCTGTCCCTAGGAAAGCTCTGAGACCTGCTCCACATTTATTCCTAAGCATTACCTTTGACCGTAGGAAAGGGGAACATCTCAGCTGCTCACCTGAGGAATTATTATCATGTCCTGTGGTCCAGACACAGTGTATCGGGAGCCTGTGTAGAGCGATGTCAGTGGTGGTGGCTTGTGTATTTGCACAAACTGGAACTTCTTTTTTTCATCGTCTATGGCCTATGGAGCATACAGAACACTGATTAAGGGAGGAGGACATCTGGGTCTGGCTCAGAGATTCTGCCCTATGGAATCTGGTCTGAGCAAAGTGAGGTGGTGCTTCTAGAAGGGGGCTACACTTGGGATATGGATCCCCTGGTTACCTGCAACCAACCCCTTCCCCTAACTGTTGCATGAAGACCCCCACGTTTTGCCTCTGCATATTTAAGACCAGATTTGGGATGACTAGGAAAAAAGTGAGAATAATATAAAGGGGACAGTTCTGGGTGGGGATCCCTCCCCTCCTCTGACCCCTGGAAAGACAGTGATGGAGTGAGTGATGAGTGATGGGTCCAGTGGTGAGTGATGGATCAGTGAACCCAGCTGGGGAGGCCATAGGGACCCAGAAGACCACTCCATGGCTGAGCAGAGGCAGGAGTATTCATCTACATTAATTTTCCTGTTTTTAAGGGGTTGATCCTTATGCCAAATTGACTCATCTCAGGGGCTGTCTGGGTGCAAGTCTTTTCTTTGTTAGCCACCCTGACCCAGCCTTTCTGGCTTTGGTGCCACCTTGCGAATGGAGCAGTCGTTGGGAATCAGGTAGAGGTGGAAGGTGACTTCTTCCTGGTGGGGGTGATGGTAGAGCAACACATTGGAGTCCATGGGAATGGGCAGGAGTCCCCGGATGATTCTCACTACAACTCCCAAGAGGGAGAAGCTGGGGTTCTTCAGGACTGTGCAGTGTGCCTCCACCCTGGCTGGCTTCTCCAGAACCATCCCCTCCTCTTTAATGTGGGCCACTTGGAACCAGGATTTGTCCACATTTTTTCCTGAAAAGAGTGGATACAAGAAACAAGAATTTTTTGTCCTCATGGCACCAGGCTTGGCAGGGGCAGTGCCGTCTCAGGAGTAGGCTCAGTGGCCTCCATGGGGGATGCAGCTAGGAGAGCCGGCACAACTGGCCCTGGGTTGTATTGGAGCTGCTGGTGACAGGTTCTCTGGAGTGGGAGCACCACAGGGAGCCCCTCAAGCTGAACCTGTACACAGGCCCTGATCCTGGCCCCAGCTCTGGGTTACCTGGAATCTGCTGCAGTGCAGGAGGTTTCTGGGCAACAGAGGGACATCCATCAAGGCTGACAGGCCCTCAGTCTGCATGGGCCCCCATGAGAACATTGCTGACTGATGGTCATTTTTGGAGGGATCATGCAGACTGTTACTTTAGTTTTCTCAAACCTTGGTTCTCAAACATCTACATCAGTTATGTTCTCATACAAATTGTTCATGGGGAAAATGCCTCAGATGTTGAACAAAACTTTGGTTATCAACCCAACAACTTTAAATGTTGATACCTGTATGATTAGTCACCCGTCACTTAGGTTTTCAGACAAATCACTTCTCAAACAGCCCTCTGGAACAAATTAAGTTTGGTAACTGAGATTTCACTGTATTCATTGTTTCTATTTTTCATGAACAAGAATATCACAGTGGTGTACACTACCTGTGAAAATGCAGAAGCATCTGCCTATGATTTTATCAAGCAGTATGACTATTATTATCATCTTTGCCTGTGTCATTAGTCTTTCTCTGAAACCACATCTTTTCATGTTGCCATTACAGGCAGTAGCTTTGTCGCCTGTCCTTCCCACATTGGCTTAAATTGTCACAAGCACCTGCAGGCCTTTCTAAGGCTTGCTGCACATGGTCCCTGCTAGAGGTGCAGCAGTGCTGGTTCGCCACTCCCATCTTTCAGTGCTGAGGTTGCTCCCACATGTTTGCCATGATCAACAGTCCTGTGACTCATGTGTTTCTGCAGAGAACTTTTCTATTTCCCTCTTATCTTGGAATTGTTAAGTCCCAAGGGAGTAGAAAAGTGCGTGAAAGATGAGGACATTTGTATGAGTTTTTCCAAACTGCTTCTCTAAGAGGTGGTGCACTTGGCACTGCCTTGGTGATAGTAAGTGGATGATGACACCTCACTCTCCACAGGACAGGAATGTTCCCATGTGTCAGGTGGGGGAACTAAAACCTGTGGAGTGATGTGCTTTCCCAATGTCATGAGCCAGCCAGAGTCCTAAAGTGAGAGCCCTGCACTCTGACTATAGTCCACAGCACTTACAGACACTGTGCCACGTTAATTTTGGCTGAATCTTGGAAGGTGATGTATGTGTGTATCCAAGTTGCCTTCTTGCTAGTGACCACCTCTCCGAGTGGTCTAGGATTGAGAGGGTTAAGAACTTTGTGCAGGACCTCACCAATGAAGATAAAAAATCAGCCAGTGTCCAGTTCCTAAATGAGGCCACTATCAGGTACTGAGGTCATGGTTCCCAGGACAAAAAGAAGCTTTAGCCCAGCCAGTGGGCAACAGGGAAACATGCAAGGGGCTTGGTTCCCTGGCTGGGCTGGACCCAGGGAGCTACAAGGAGACTGTGCATTTTGCTTCTTGCTTTTCGTAGAGTATTCCAAGGGAAAAGTCCTGTCTCATTATAGGTGGGGTTCAGAGTATGGCCTAGAGAAAGCTGGTGTGGACATGGGTTTAGGCAGACCTGGGTGTGGGTGGAGCTGTTTTTCCTTGTGGTCATATACCTGGGTTAGAATCCCAGCCACAGCCACGCATCTTCACTTCCTCTAGTTTGATTCTTCTTATGTATAATGGGGGAAACCATGGTTCCTAGCTCTCTGTGTCATTAGGATAATCAAGATGATATGAATATATATGGAGCTGCCTTGAATGACATTGGTCACAGCATGTTCAGTAATTGTCTGTAGTTGTTAAGTTTATTCCCAGGTATTTTATTCTTTTGGTTGCAATTGCTTTCTTCATTTCTTTTTATTTTTACAGTATATTTTGTTTATTTTTCTTCTTTGTTTCTTTTTATTCTCAAGAGTTTATTATTTTCAGAGAGAGAGGAAGGGAGAGAGGCAGAAAGGGAGAGAAACATCAATGTTTCACCTGCCTCCAGCTACGGACCTGGCTGGAGACCTAGCAAAGTATATTTTATTGATGGTGCTTTTACAGTTGTCCCAATTTCTTTTCCCTTTGCTTTCCTTCACCCAGTACCCTCCCTTCCCTGCAGCAATCCCTTCTCCCTTAGTTTATGTCCATGGGCCATGCCTATAAGTTATTTGGCTTTATCCTTTCCTTATTCTTAACTTCCCCCTACCTATTTTGTACCCACCAATCATTCTTCTCAACCCTTGCACCCATTTCCCCAGTTCTTCCACTTCCCTCTCCCAGCTGATGGCCCTATAGATGATCCCCATATCTATGATTCTGTTCCTATTTTGGTTATTTGCTTAGTTTTAGTTTTTATTTTTTTAAGGTTCTGTTGTTGATATTTGTGAGTTTATTGTCATTTTAATGTTCATAGTTTTGATCCTCTTTTTCTTAAATGAACCCTTTTAACATTTCATATAATAAGGGTTTTCTGATGATGAACTTCTTTAGCTTTACCTTGTCTGGGAAGCACTTTATATGCCCTTCCATTCTAACTGATAGCTTTGCTGGATAGCCATCTTGGTTGTAGGTCCTTGCTTTTCTTCACTTTGAATACTTCTTGCCAAACCTTTCCTGCCTGCAAAGTTTCTTTTGACAAATCAGCTGATGGTTGCATAGGAACCCCTTTGAATGTAACTTTCTTTTTTTCTCTTGATGCTTTTAAGAGTCTCTCTTCATCTTTAACCTTTGGCATTTTAATTATGTGCCTTTGTGTGGTCCTGTTTGGATCTAACTTGTTTGGGACTCTCTGTGTTTCCTGGACTTGTAAGTCTATTTCTTTGCCAAATTTGGAGGTTATCCTTCATTAATTTTTCACATAACTTTTCAATTTTTTATTCTTCCTCTTGTCCTGGCACTTCTATGTTTTGGCTGGTGGCACATTTAGTGAATGTTGTCCTAGAGGTTACTAAGCCACTCTTAGTTTTTAAAATTCTTGTTTCTTCATTCTGTACTGGTTGACAGTTCATTTTTTCCTCATATTCCAAATCATATATTAGCAACCAGGTTTCCTTCCCTTTACCATTGGTTTTATGTGACTATTCTTTTGTTTCACTTAGCTTAGTTTTCACTTGTTCCCTTCTGTATTTGCCACTCAGGCATGTCTGTCAAGTTTGTGAGCATCTTTAGCATTACTGTTTTGAACTCTGTGTCTGTTACGCTGGCTATCTTTTTGTCTGTTAGGTTGGCTATCTCCTCATCACTTAGTTACCCCACTGGAACCTTGATCTGCTCTCTCTTTTGGGATAAACTTCTCTGTCACCTCAACTTGACAGGCTCCTGAATTTGCCTCTGTGTCTTAGGTGGAGCTGCTGCACCTGTTACATTGTAAGGGGTAGAGTCTTAGGTATTCTGTTAATGTGGGGGTGACTTTTTTCACCAAGTTGTGGCATTGTATGTGGGGGAGGGTTTTGAGGGGGAACACTGTTGCATTCTCAGTACTCGTGCCTCTACCAGGCACTTCTCCCACTTCCGGTTGCTCTGACCATGGTTCCCTGGCTGTGGATCTGTATTCGTCCTGGGACCACAGGAGCCTCTTAACAAACAGACTCTGCTGAGAGACTGGCAGTTTCTTCCTCCACCCCTACCCCTACTGGTTTTCACAGTCAGAATCAATGAAGCTTTATTTTCCCTGGGGCTGGAACTGTGAGCTTTGTGGTATAGTCTGGTGCTAGGTAGGCTCCCCAGGTATCCCTCACTATGTTTTTTAAAAAAATGTGTGATTGTGCTTTCCTCTGGCCAGCCAGAGACGCTGTCACCACCACTTCTGCCACACCTCATCCTCTCTGTCCTGGCTGAACTCCTCCTACCTGTCTGGGTGAGTGCTTCTTCTTTGTATCTTTGTATGTTGGATGTCCATGCAGCTTCATTTTCTGGAAATTCTGGTTGTTTTTAGCTTTGGAGTAGTTGTATTCATTCTTAGTTGTGGAGGGAGACACAGTGTGGCTACTTATGCCTCCATCTTGCCTGGAAGTTCCTCCTCTTTCATTTCCAAGTTTGTTTTATTTTCCTGTATTCCGTAGTGAGTGTATCTGGGGCTTTATCAGTTTTATTAATCTTTTCAAAGAAAAAAACACCCACATCTTTGTTTTATTAACTTTTATAAAGTCTTTATTGTTTTCTATTTCATTCAATTCTGCTCTATTTTTTATTATTTCTTTCTTTCCTTTTTGCTGACTTTGGGTTGCTTTTGTTCTTTTTTTCTAGATCTTTAAGATATCATGTTGTGTTATTTACTTGGGATTTCTGTTGTTTGTTGAGATAGGCCCATAATAATATAAACTTCCCTCTTATTGCTGCTTTTCCTGCATCCCAGGTTTAAAAAAATATTTTATGTATTTATTTTTAGGAAGAGGGTGAGAAATATCAATGTGTGACTTTACTGTGCCCCCAACTGGGGACATGGTCTGCAATCCAGGCATGTGTCCAGAATGAGAATCAAACCAGAGACCCAGGCTGGTTTGGTGATCAATCCACTGAGCCACACCAGCCAGGGTCCAGAAGGTTTGATATGTAGTAATGTCATGCTTATTTGTCTCTTGATCTCACCTTTTATTTCTTCTTTGACCCAGTTGTTTTTTAGTAGTATGTTGTTTAACTTACACATATTTGTGGGTTTATTTTCTTTATTTCCTTTTGCAGTTAATTTCTAATTTCAAGGCATTGTGGTCAGAGAATATGGTTGGTATAATTTCATTCTTCTTGAATTTGTTGAAGCTAGTTTTATGCCCCAACATATGTTCTATCCTTGTGAGTGTTCCATGTGCACTGGAAATGAATGTGCAATCTGATGTTCTGGGATGAAAGACTCTGTATATGTTAATTATGTCCATTTGATCTAATGTAGGACTTAAAGCTGAAAATTCTTTATTGATTTTTTAATTTGGATTAGCTCTCCCGAGATGTCAATGGAATATTAAGGTCTCCAGCAATAATTGTGTTTTGGTCTGTTTCTCCCTTTAGTTCTGTGAGTAACTGCTTTATATATTTTGGTGCTTCCTGATTGGGTGCATGTATATTAAGAAGTGTCGTTTTCTTGATGTAATGTCCTCTTTACCATTATCAAATATCCATCTTGGTCTCTTGTTACCTTTGTTATCTTGAAATCTACATATTTTGTCAGATATAAGTATGGCTACAGTTGATTTTCTGTGGATGTTATTTGATTGGAGAATTGTTTTCCACCTTTCACTTTTAATCTACCTTTGTCTTTGCAGCTTAGATGTGTCTTTGAAGGCAGCATATGGTTGGGTTTTGGTTCTTGATCCAGTCTGCTAGCCTGTGCCTCTTCATTGGTGAATTCAGTTTATTTACATTTATGGTAATTACTGCTGTATGAGGATTTCCTCTAGCCATTTTATCCTTTGTTTTCTTTTTTTTTTTTTTTA
>PVIW01017913.1:0-12860 GCA_004026585.1 Noctilio leporinus | reverse complement strand
TTCACTAAGCATAATACTCTCCAGTTCCATCCATGTTGTTGCAAAGGGTACAAGTTCCTTCTTTCTTTCTGCTACATAGAATTCCATTGTGTAAATGTACCAAAGTTTTTTGATCCAATCATCCACTGATGGGCACTTAGGCTGTTTCCAGCACTTGGCTATTGTAAATAGTGCTGCTATGAACATAGGTGTACATAGGATCTTATGAATTGGTGTTTCAGGATTCTTTGGGTATAGTCCAAGGAGTGGAATTGGTAGATCAAAAGGCAGTTCCATTTTTAGTTTTTTGAGGAAACCCCATACTGTCTTCCACAGTGGCTGCACCAGCCTGCATTCCCACCAACAGTGCACAAGGGTTCCCTTTGCCCTACATCCTTGCCAGTACTTGTGGTTTGTTGATTTGTTGATGGTTGCCATTCTGAGAGGTGTGAGGTGGTATCATATTGTGGTTTTAATTTGCATCTCTCTGATAAGTAGTGATGTTGAACATTCTTTCATATGCCTCTGGGCCTATTGTAAATCTTGCTCAGTGAGTTGTTTGTTCAGGTCCTTTGCCCATTTTTTAATTGAGCTGTCTGTTTCCCTGGTGTTGAATTGCATTAGTACTTTATATATTTTGGAATCAAACCCTTGTCTGAGGTTGGATCCCTTTGAATTTTGCTGATATTTTCTTTAGCTGAACAGAAACTTTTCAATTTGAAATAGTCCCATTTGTTGATTTGTTCTCATATTTCCTTTGCCCTTGGTGAATTATCAGTAAACATATTTCTGCTAGGATATCCAAAGTTTACTGCCTATATTTTTCTCCAGGAACTTTTTGGTGGCACTGCTTATGTTTAAATCCTTTATCCATCTTGAGTTTATTTTGGTGTATGGTGTAAGATGGTGGTCTAGTTTTATCTTTTTGCATGTTGCTGTCCAGTTCTCCCAACGCCATTTGTTGAAGAGACTGTTTTTACTCCATTTTATGTTCCCTCCCACTTTGTCAAATATTCATTGACCATAGAGTCCTGGGTTAATTTCTGGACTCTCCATTCTGTTCCATTGATGTACATGTCTATTCTTATGCCAATACCAGATAATTTTGATGACAGTAGCCTTGTAGTATTGTTTGAAGTCCGGTATTGTGATTCCTCCTACCTTGTTCTTCTTTCTCAAGATTGCTGTAGCTATTAGTGGGTGTTTTTGGCTCCATATAAATTTTTGAAGTATTTTTTCTATTTCTATGAAGTGTGTCATTGGTATTTTAATTGGGATTGCATTGAATCTGTAGATTGCTTTGGGTAGTATGGACATTTTAATGATGTTAATTCTTCCCATCCATGAACATGGTATATGCTTCCATTTATTTGTATCTTCCTTGATTTCTTTCTTCATTGTTCTGTAGTTTTCTGAGTACAGGTCTTTTACCTCCTTAGTTAAGTTTATTCCTAGGTACTTGATTTTTCTTGTTGCTATGGTTAATGGGATTTGTTTTTTCACTTCTATTTCTGTTGTTTCATTATTGGTACACAAAAATGCACTTCATTTCTGGATATTGACTTTATACCCAGCTACTTTGCTAAATTTGCATATTAGGTTAAGTACGTTTTTGGTGGAGCCCATCGGGTTTTGTATGTACAGGATGATGTCATCTGCAAATAATGACAGTTTGACTTCCTCCTTTCCAATTTGGATACCTTTGATTCCTTTTTCTTCTCTGATGGCTATAGCTAGAACTTCCAAGACAATGTTGAATAGATGTGGAGAAAGTGGACAGCCTTATCTTGTTCCTGATCTTAGGGGGAAAGCTTTCAGTTTTTGTCCATTAAGTATGATGTTGGCTTCAGGTTTCTCACAGATGGCCTTTATGATGTTGAGGCATGCTCTCTCTATTCCCATTTTGCTGAGGGCTTCTATCATAAATGGTTGCTGCACTTTATCAAATGCTTTTTCAGCATCTATTGGTATGACCATATGGTGTTTATCTTTCAATTTGTTGATGTGGTGTATTATATTTATTGATTTACGAATGTTGTACCATCCTTGCATCCCTGGTATGAAACCCACTTGATCATGGTGTATGATCTTTGTAATATACTGCTGAATCCGATTGGCCAATATTTTGTTGAGAATTTTGGCATCTATGTTCATTAGAGATATTGGCCTGTGGCTTTCTTTCTTAGTCGTGTCTTGCCCTGGTTTTGGAATTAGAATAATATTGGCCTCATAGAAAGAGTTTGGGAGTCTTCCTCTTCCTTAATTTTTTGGTACAGTTTGAGGAGGATAGGAGTTAGTTCTTCTTTAAATGTTTGGTAAAATTCACCTGTGCAGCCATCTGGTCTAGGGCTTTTGTGCTTTGGGAGATTTTGGATTACTTCTTTAATTTCACTAGTTGTTATTGGCCTATTCAGGCTTTCTGCTTCTTCTGGGCTCAGTTTTGGTAGATTATACATTTCCAGAAATGTGTCCATTTCATCCAGGTTGTCATATTTTTTGTCATAGAGTTGTTTGTAGTAATTTCTTACAATCTTTTGTATTTCTGAGGTATCAGTTGTGATTTCTCCCCTGTCAGTTCTGATTCTGTTTATTTGGGTCCTCTCTTTTGCTTGATGAGTCTGGATAAAGGCTTGTCAGTTTTTGTTTATTTTTTCAAAGAACCAGCTCCTGGTCCTGTTGATTCTTGGAATTGTACTTTGAATCTCTGAGTTATTTAGTTCTGCTCTGATTTTGATGATTTCCTTCCTTGTAGTTGCTCTGGGCTTTGTTTGTTGTTGCTCCTCTAGTTCTTGCAGCTTTATGGTTAGGTTGTTTGTATAAACTTCTTGTGGCCTTTTTAGGTATGCCTGGATTGCTCTAAATTTCCCTCTGAGCAGTGCCTTTGCTGTATCCCATAGGTTTTGGGCTGTCGTGTGTTCTTTGTCATTTGTTTCCAGAAACTTTTTTGATTTTATCTTTAATCTCATTGTTAACCTATTCATTACTTAAAAGCATGTTATTCAGTCTCCATGAGTTAGAGAATTTTTATTTTATCCCCTTGAGTTTGGTTTCTAGTTTCAAGCCATTGTGATCTGAGAAGATACTTTGTATGATTTCAATTTTCCTGTATTTGTGGAGGCTTGTCTTGTGACATACCATGTGGTCTATCTTAGAGAATGATCCATGTGCATTTGAAAAGAATGTGTATTTTGCTTCTTTGTGGTAAAAGACTCTGTATACATCATTTAGGTCCATTTCCTCTAGAGTGTTGTTCAATGCCACAATATCTTTGGGGACTTTTTGTTTGGAAGATCTTTCCGTTGTTGATAATGGGGTATTAAAATCCCCTACTATTAGTGTGTTGCTGTCTATGTCTTTCTTAAAGTCTTCCAAGATTTTCCTCGTATATTTCAGACCTCCTATGTTGGGTGCATATATGTTTACCAGAGTTATATATTCTTGATGGATTGTTCCTTTAAGTATTATGAAATGTCCATCTTTGTCCCTTTTTATGACCTTCATTTAAAATCAATTTTGCCTGAAATCAGTATTACTATTCCAGTTTTTTTTTCATGTCCATTTGCTTGATATATAGTTTTCCATCCCTTCACTCTCAATCTGTGTCGATCTTTTGTTCTGAGGTGGGTCTCTTGAAGACAGCATATATGTGGGTCATGTTGTCTTATCCATTCGGCTACCCTATGTCTTTTGATTGGTGCATTTAATCCATTTACATTTAAGGTTATTGATTGATACTTATTCATTGCCATTTTCTCCCTTTGTGTCTGTATTCCTCTTTGGCTTTCTCTGTTTCTTCATTTTATTTATTTATTTATTTTTAATGCAGACCCTTTAGCATTTCTTGCAGTGCTGGTTTGGTACAGGTGTATTCTTTTAGTCTTTTTTTGTCTGGGAAACTCCTTCTGTCTTGATTTAGAGCCTTGCTGGGTAGAGTATTCTTGGTTGCAGGCCTTTGTTTACCATTACTTGAAATGCTTTTCACCATTCCCTTCTGGCTTAAATTGTTTCTGCTGAATAATCATTTGATAGCCTTATTGGAGCCCTCTTATATGTTATTTGTCATTTCTCTCTTGTTGCTTTTAGGATTCTCTCTTTGTCTTTGAATTTTAATAATGTGCCTTGGTGTTAGTCTGTTTGGGTTGATCTTCATTGGGACCCTCTGTGCTTCCTGAACTTGATTAATGTTTTCACTCATCATGTTAAGGAAATTTTCTATCATGACTTTTTCAAACAGGTTTTCCATTCCTTGTTTCTCTTCTCTTTCTGGTATCCCTATGATATGGATATTGTTATGTTTCATGTTGTCCTGCAGCTCTCTTAAACCCTCTTCAATCTTGTTCAGCCTTTTTTGATTCTCTTGTACTGTCTTGGAGTATTTGTCTACATTATCCTCCAACTCGCTGATCCGGTCCTCTGCTTCCTCTAGCCTACTGTTGACTCCTTCTACTGTATTCTTCAATTCAGAAATTGTATTCTTTATTTCCTCCTGGCACTTATTGATAGATTCTATGTCCTTTTTGATGCTGTTGTATCTCTCAGTAAGTTCCTTGTAACTTCCTTAGAGTTGTTTATAGTTTTCTTTGAGCTGGCTAAGCTCATTGAACTTCTCTATCATCATTCTTTTGAATTCCTTATCTGATATTTAGGGTGCCTCTGTTTCATTTGGTGGTCTTTCTGGGGATTGTTCCTTTCGTTTTGGTGATGAACTGATTCTTTTTATCCCCATTTTGGGTGTCTGTTGTTGTTTGATTTTTTTTTTCCCCTTGGGGTAATCTGCTTTGCTTCCTTGCCTTAGTTGAGCACTGTTCTGTGTTAAGAGTTTTGTGGAGTTCAATGTTGCACTCTTCTAGATTTTCTCCACTTGTTGTTCTTGGAGTGGCCTTTATTTGGGCTGTCTGGTTGTATTCTGGACCTGTGGGCTGCTCTCCCGTAGGTCTCTGCAGCCTCTGGGCTGTGCTCCCCTGAGTCCAAATGCTGACCCCTCCAATTCTTAGGGACCTGAAGATGTCTCGCACTCCCTATCCTATCTATCCTCCAGCTGATCTGGTACTCGAGAACACCATCAGCACTTCTCGCTACTCTGTCGCCATTTTTTATCTCCCTCCTTAAACTGTTTTAAAGCTTTCCTTCTAATAGATTAAAAGTGTGTTTTAATTTTTTTTCATTTGCCTTTGACAAGAAGACTACTATTTGGAATATCAGAAAATTACTCAGAATAATCTTTATGCCAGTTCAAATGAGGACCACATCTTGGGGTCTCTCACATCTGGTCCTTTGCAATAAGAATGAGCATGTAAACATGCTGTGTTAAGGATGCCACCAGCACATAGACATGAAATTATCATTTTTCAAACTAAATTTCTTTCATTTGGATTGGAAGGAATTCTTGAATTCCATTGTGATTAAGTTGAATGAGCCCAGGTTCAAAACAGCAAGTTCTACTGGAAGAATCCTTTTGGTGAAATTGCTTTGTAGATGGAGGAGATGAGACATCCTGTATCACAATATGATGTTCCCAGCATCTCGTCTTTTTGTTATTAACAACAAACATGTGTTTGGCACCTGTTATACGTCTCACTGAATTGCATGCTGGATATGTTTTAAGGAGGATTTTACCTGTAAGTGGTTTTCAAGGCCATTGAAATAAAGACAATTTAGTTGCATAGGAGGTTCAGATATAGGGGACAAAGGGACACAGGCAGAGCAACATGCATGGAGTTTCCTTGACACTGAGTGTGGGGGAGTTTGCTGAGAAAAGGAGGTCCTCTAATACAACTGTGTACAGGAGTCAGGTGAGATGTGTGTCCCAGGCAGCCATGGGTACCAATCCACCAACCGTTTTTATACCTGTGGCCATGAAGCTAGGAGCTATTCACTTTAGAGGGATTATTTTAGAAAGTCTATGCCCAATAAACACATACATTTTGGCCAGGGCATATCCTAGCTCTGTTAGTCAGATTGGGTTTAATAGTTACGCACCTCTCTGAAGACTCAGATCTTGTACCCAAATGCGCTCCTCTTCTCCACTGAATGTTAGGGTCTATGGTGGCACTGTTTCCTGGCCCTGTACCCAATCCTATTTCTGAAGTAAGTAACCCTGGGTTTACCTTTGGGGAGCTATGTCTACAAGCAACAGCATTATAGCTACAAGGCCTATGAAGAGCTGTGAGGTACAAATTCAGAGTCCAACATATGAAACTACTATTTTTAAGCCCTTACCAAGTGAGTAGACTTGGGCAAGTAACTTACTCTCTGAGCTCTAATTTTCTCATCTATAAAATAAGAATAATAACAGCACCTGCCTCTTTCTGAGGATTAAGTGACTGAATCTATGTGCTTGGCACACACTAAATACTAAATCCAGGTTAGTGATGCTCATTCTCACCCTTGTAGTCAAGTCTATTCTGACTACAAGTCTAAGAATGTCAGTCAACATGTCCTGACCATTCCAGTGGTTGAGTAGGCACATATCCCACATTAAGCCAATTGACCATTTCTCTTAGGAATTTGAATTTGATTCTAGAACTAAGTGAAAGAACAGAGAAATTCATGAAACCAATTTATTCTGGGACGGTGCTATGATAATGCTGTTCATGCATGTTTAATCCCCAGCTTCCTGGAAGGTTAGGTCCCTATCCTTCCCAAGACCTGCTCTGCAAGTTCTCCCTCTGGTCTTGGAAGCTATCCCATGCCCTTCCAACACAGCCCTGTTTTGCTAAGTTATTTAGAATTTGTTCCCATTGTTTGTAGTCAAAACACCTTGGCAAACATAGGCACCCCTAGTAACGTTGGGGCTTCTGTAGTATTTGTGTCTTTGATTCAACTACCCTAATTGATGTACTTAGGAACATTCTGTGAAATGAGAAAAAGGATTATGGTTCCTAATGTAACTTTAAAGTTTCTGGCTAATAGGAATGTGTAAGGCAGCAAAGACCATCCATATTTCTTTGGAGTCAAGACTTGTTGCCCAACTGCATAAAAAATGACCCCAATACTTACTTGCATAAAACAATCATTTAATTTGTTCACAGATTCTATGGGCAAGAAATTGAGAGACGGCAGCTTGCTTCTGCTCCAAGATAAGTACAGAGTTTGACAAGTTCTGAAGCAATTCTACTCCAAAAGATCTGTTCCTGGAAGACTCCTGGGCTGGGGATTGGAAACTCCTGACAGCCCATTTATTTCTACAATGGCATTTCTTGCTATCAGCTGAGACCTTAGCTGGGGATGTGGCCAGAACATCTACTATGGCCTCTCCCTGTGTCATGGGCTTCCTCACAACATGGTAGTCAGGTTCCAAAGGCCAGTGTGGGGAATCAGAGTCGGGTGGAAGCTGTATGGTATTAGACAATTTGGCCTCAGAAGTCACACAGTGCTACCCCACAATCCATTTATGCTCAATTTCAAGGGGAGTGAAAATGGCTTTTAGTGGAGAAATGGCAAAGTTCAGAAAGAGCATGTGAGACCAAAAATACTGCTTTTTGGAAAATACAATTTGCTATATTTATGTTCTTCTAGAGAGAAAATAGAAACAGTGAGATTTGACTCAATAGAATTGCAGTTTTGCCACTGAGGATGCAAAAAGGAAATACACAAACACCTGGATGTGAAAGAAAAAATTATAGAAACATACAATGTAAGATCTTCATATGTTTTATCTTGTAAGTAAAAACATAAAACAAGCTCAAAAACTCCTTGATACTTAGCCCCATGTAGACCACTGGTTCCTAATTTGAGTCTATGATAGACACAGCCTATGAAAATAAAGTCAGACCTTAGTACTTGTCAGCTTCAGAATTTGTCAAACTCTGTACTTGTTGCATTTTGGCAAGAAAAAAATGTTTCAGTACTTGGCCATTGCTTGGGACTCATCACACTTACTGAAACTTGTATGAGTCACAATACGATGCTGTCTGTCCCACAAGAGAAAAGTCTTCATTGTTTGGTACTCATCAGTTTTGGCACTCATCAGAGTTCCAGAATGAATTAAAGATGAGTACTGAGGTATCACTGTATTGAAAAAGTTACTCAGAGAAAGATGCAGCTCTCAGTCCAACCAAAACATTACACAAAGGAGAGAAAATTTGGGGGCATAAGAATATGTTGAACCAGGCTGGTGGTGAAAGTGGTATTTGTACCTCACAGAGGTAGTGCTAGAGATACTCTAGCTCTTCTCTGACAGGTTGAAAACTGGTGCCACCTTGCTTATGAAACAGATGCTGCTCCTGCCCTACCCATATTGTCTTGGCACTCACCATTTCTACTTGTACTAACCCTACAGTCCCCTACCGTTAGGACCCATGATTCAGTGGCTGGGAAAGTGACCAGGCAAAGTCCTTTCTGCTATAGAACTTGCTCAGCCCATGCATGGGGCAGACCACATGTGCCAGTGAGTTTTTGCCCCAAGAGCAGCCCTAAACCCATTGGAATTGGAGAACAACTCTGTGGAACAAGTTGAAAGTTCGTTGTATACAGTATCCCAGGGGTCCAGCATGACTCACTCTCTCTTTCCCTCTGTTTTAATTTCTTACTCCTCTACCAGTACTACTTGTCATAATCTCCAAATAAACTAGTAATCTCTTTCAAATCCCAGTGTTGGATCAGCTTCTTTGCATGGAGGGAGGAAGGAGAGTCAAATAAGTAACTTGGGATGTCCTACAAGTGGGACTTGCATTTTAGGTTTGTTTGTATAATAGGATAATCATTGTTAAGTGTGATGATGATCTTTTTTCAAAAATGGTCATATTTGGATTATTTCCATTTAAGTTTTAGGGTCACAGAGCTACAGAGAACAAGGTGGGACCCTTAGGTGCTAAGGTCTACCATTCTAACCTATGAAATGGAAGTAACAATAATAACCACCTTATAGGTTGTACAAATATTAAGTTCTCTCAATCCCCTTAAAACAGTGCCTGAAAAGCAGCAAAGATTCAGTAAATAACACCTCTTTTTTTTTTGACTGTAGGAATATTTTAAATCATATGTTTCAATTTGTTACATAATAATATCACAGTCTATTTTACATGTTAAATGTATGAGAATGTATGAAATAGAAACAGTAGGAAAAGACTAAACATGGGTCAAGAACATGAGTTTTCCAAAGCCAGGGGCCAAAGGAAGCTATGTCTCCTGCAGGATCCAAGGAGGAGGCAGGAAGGGTGACAGGAACAGCATCGGCTCCTGGTGTGTGTTTGTCCCATGTTTACCCTGGGAAAGAGTCGAGGCACGTTCTCTGCCCTGGTCTGAGGTGGGGAGTTAAGTCTGGTCAGTGGAAGATGACAGCTTGAGGGAACAAAGCCATCTGGTTACCTACACAGAGCTGGTCTCGTGATAGCCACAGGTAGGTTTTGTTGTAGAGGGAGTTGGGGTGGAAGTGTCAAAATTAAATGTGTAGAGGAAAAGAGTAAACAGTTTCCTTCTTCCCCCCAAAAAAACCCAAATTCTTGAAATGCACATATTATATACAATTCTTCTCTCAAACGTAGAAAAGTCTCACTCTGGATGTGCTTACAAGAAGATCGTCCTCAAAAAACTTTGTCTCTATGATAACATTCCCAGTCAGCACGCTGGTGGGCATCATCTGGGACTCGGGTGCCACCTCTATCAGGGACTGCCAGGTGTTTGTGGAATTAGGGATCACAAAGCCAAACTCGAAGAACCATTCTTCTAGGCATTGCCCTTTGAAGTAAACTTTTTGTTCCGGGCGGAATTTTTCCATTTGCTCTGCTGAAGAGAAGTTCAATTCTCGAGATACTGCTTTGCACTTGAGAATTTTCTTGGGAACACGGGTTTCATGTTCCACTCCAGGGACGGACAGGTCTTCTGCCAGAGTATCTTTCCTGTCTCAGCATCCCGAAGGTTCATCCAATTTAGTTTGAAGCCCCTCGGGATCTCCCTGGCACACTTGTCCTTGGCTGACATGATGAGGCAGCCGCAGCCCACGGCTCTCCCACGCTGGCTCGGCAGAGCCTCACAGACGGTGCCCCGGAGCCGACAACTGAGTCGCAGCCTGGCCTGGAGACCTTGGGCGAGCAGCGGTAGTGGACAGACCCCCAACGGCGTCTCCCTCCCCTCAGCTCCCGCTCCTGATCCCTTCTCCTTCCCCTAGCCACACCTCTTTTTTATGTCTGAGAAGTTCTGTCTTGGAAGTGGTATAGATACATTAGATAAAACTAGCCCCAAGCTGAACTTCATCAACTTCCCCCAAATCCATTTTCTATCACTATTCTTTACTGTATTACTTAGAATGATTAGTTGCTAATAGTTGAAAAGCAACTCAAACTGGCCTATTCAATAAAGGCTTAAGCAAGAAATGACATTTTGGGTCGATTGGTACACATTACTGACATTTCCAGGGACAGCTGATATTGGATCATGTTGGTCCAGAGCCTCAGCATCTGCATTCAGGCTCTTTCTTTCCATTCCCTAATTCTGCCTTCTCAAAACAGGTTTCATTTGTGGCACATTCACCCTTGCAGACCAGCACTGGCTGTGTGCTCATTCACTTACACCTGGTGCCAGTGATATTTCTTTCACAGAGAATCAATTCCTAGGCTTTAGCTTATTGGACCAAAGTAGTTCTCCCTCAATCCCCACTCATCCCTGAACCAATCAACAGCTAAAAGAAGGAAAGTGTTGACTGGCTTATGACAGAATTACCTGTCTCCTCAAGGATGGCATGTCATTCTAAGTAGGGTTAAGGTTGGATATGCAAACAACAATAGGGGTGCAAGTTGCAAAGAGAAGAGTAATGAATGCTGGGTGGCCACAAGTATCAGAAAGTGTTGACTTCATCTATCTTAGTTTCTGGTTCTTCCTCCACATGTTGCTCATTTTAGAAAGCTTCCTTTCTCTTTTTTTCCCTTCTACTCCATCCAATTTCCATAACTTTAGAAAAAAAATTATTGTTCTTGTATTACAATTGTTTCATTTTTCCCTCATTTCTCTCCCCTGCCCCACCCTACTCATACCCTCTCCTACTGTCAATCCCAACCTTGATGTCCATGTCCATAGATCTTTCATATTAGCTCCTTGACCAAACCCTTCCCCTACTTTCCCTGCATCCCTGTTCCCCTGTGGTCACCATGATTCTGCCCCGTTTCCATCTCTGGTTCTGTTCCACTTGTATTTGTTTTGTTCATTAGTTTCCTGTATTAAGTGAGATGATATTTGCCTCTTGCTGCCTGGCTTATTTCACAAAGTATGATACTCTCCAGTTCCATCCATGCTATTGAAAATGGTAGGAGTTCCTCCCTTCTGCAGCATAGTATTTCATTGTGTAAATGTACCAGTTTTTTTATCCATTCATCCACTAACATTGAGAAGAGGGAACCCTAATACATTGTTGGTGGGAATGCAGACTGGTGCAGCTACTATGGAAAACGGTATGGAATTTTCTCAAAAAACTAAAAATAGAACTGCCTTATTACCCAGCAATTAAACTACTAGTATTATACCTGAAGAATCCTGAAACACCAATTCAGAAGAACATATGCACCCCTACATTCATAGTAGCACTATTTACAATAGACAAGTACTGGAAACAGCCTAAGTATATATGACCTCTTTATTTGTCAGCTTCTTAAAAATCTTTCCAGAGAGGGGAAAAGATGGCGACAGAGTAGAGAGCAGTGCTGATGGTGTTCTCGAGTACCAAAGCAGCTAGAGGACAAGATAGGGAGCGTGAGACGTCTTCAGGACCCTAGGAATTGGAACGGGCAGCATCTGGACATAAGGGAGCATGGCCCAGAGGCAGAGGAGGCCAGCAGGACAGTAGGTGAGGCGTTGCAGACCTACCAGCCGGTGGGCCAAGGTCGGCTCTGGGCAGTGGCGGCTCTGCCCAGAGGGGCGCGTTTGACTGAGGCCAGCTCCAGGGCTCCCTGGTGACTGGAAGTCTCAACAGTGAAGTGCTGGCGGTGAGGGCAAACGCTGTAGGGAATGCGGAATTGAACTCTTGCAGGGGAGGGACTGTGTGAGAGACTCACTCCAATAGGGAGAGGACGCTCCTCGCAGGGCTAGAGGCTGAGGAGAAGAGTCATGTGGGAAGCCGGGGCAGCGAAAGGGCCAAAGGCAGTGCTGCTGGGTCACCAGGGAAACAGCATCTGGAGGCCCCTGTGAGGGGGGAGGCCCAGCCCTGCGCAACCACACAGGCCCCCAGGCTCCATGGAAACTCCAAACAACAAGCCAGCGAGCAGGGAACTAGTAGCAGGGCAGCTGACCCGCCATTCCCAGAGACAAACGCTGTACCACCCACGCCTGGGAGGGGCTCATCACAGAGGCCGCGTGAAGGGCTCTGCGTAGAGATGGTGGGCTTGGAGGAGTGGTGCCCGCCCCGGAAAGGTGGGACAGTGTAGGTAGACCCCAGACAGTGTTGACTGACAGGCCTGGCCTCCTCCTGGAACTGCTGGGAACAGGCCAGTCGTCACAGGGACCAGCAAAGTTGCCAGCTGCCCTGCAGGGGTGCTGGGTGCTCATCCTGGGCTGGAACCTCCACCAAGAGTGGGAGGGGGCACCCTGCGGGCTCCAGAATAATGGCAGCCCTAAAACCCAGCCAGGCTGCGGAAAGGCCAAGCCTACCTGGGGGCAGACACTCAGAATCAGCCCTGAATGTGACAATCAGAGGCCCTGCCACACACCAAGACCAGCTAGAATATAGACTATAGACTGTAAAGTCCTGACCAAGAAAAAGAGGCAGCCTCAGGAAAGGGATTGCTGCTAATCTCTAGCACCTGAGTTATACTGAGAGCAATATGAACTATTAATGCCCAACATATCCTTTGCAAAAGTTACTCCTCACATATTCTTTTTTTTTTTCTTTTAATTTTATTGTTGTTGTATTACATCCATCCCTTTTTTTCTCCCCTCTGTCCCCCTCCCCTCCC
>PVIW01017912.1:0-12861 GCA_004026585.1 Noctilio leporinus | reverse complement strand
TTTTGCATGTTGCTGTCCAGTTCTCCCAACACCATTTGTTGAAGAGACTGTTTTTACTCCATTGGATGTTCCTTCCCCCTTTGTCAAATATGAGTTGACCATAGAGACCTGGGTTAATTTCTGGGCTCTCTATTCTGTTCCATTGATCTATATGTCTATTCTTATGCCAGTACCATGCTGTTTTGATGACAGTAGCCTTATAGTACTGTTTGAAGCCGGTATTGTGATTCCTCCTACCTTGTTAGTTTTTCTCAAGATTGCTGTGGCTATTCGTGGACATTTTTGGCTCCTTATAAATTTTTAAAATATTTTTTCTATTTCTGTGAAGTCTGTCATTGGTATTTTAATTGGAATTGCATTGAATATGTAGATTGCTTTGGGTAGTATGGACATTTTAATGATGTTAATTCTTCCCATCCATGAACATGATATATGCTTCCATTTATTTGTGTCTTCCTTGATTTCTTTCTTCATGGTTCTGTAGTTTTCTGAGTACAGGTCTTTTACCTCCTTAATTAAGTTGATTCCTAGGTACTTGATTTTTCTTGTGGCTATGGTAAATGGGATTTGTTTTTTCACTTCTATTTCTGTCGTTTCTTTATTGGTATACAAAAATGCTTTTGATTTCTGGATATTGACTTTATACCCAGCTATTTTGCTAAATTTGCTTATTAGGTTGAGTAAGTTTTTGGTGGAGCCCATCGGGTTTTCTATGTACACTATCATATCATCTGCAAATAATGACAGTTTGATTTCCTCCTTTCTTATTTGGATACCTTTGATTCCTTTTTCTTCTCTGATGGCTATAGCTAGAACTTCCAAGACAATGTTGAATAGAAGTGGAGAAAGTGGGCAGCCTTGTCTTGTTCCTGATCTTAGGGGGAAAGCTTTCAGTTTTTGTCCATTAAGTATGATGTTGGCTTCAGGTTTCTCATAGATGGCCTTGATGATGTTGAGGTATGCTCCCTCTATTCCCATTTTGCTGAGGGTTTTTATCATCAATGGTTGCTGTACTTTATCAAATACTTTTTCAGCATCTATTGATATGATTATATGGTTTTTATCTTTCATTTTGTTGATGTGGTGTATAACATTTATCGATTTACAAATGTTGTACCATCCTTGCATCCCTGGGATAAAGCCCACTTGATCATGGTGTATGATCTTTGTAATGTACTGCTGAATCTGATTGGCCAATATTTTGTTGAGAATTTTAGCATCTATGTTCATCCGGGATATTGGCCTGTAGCTTTCTTTCTTAGTTGGATCTTGCCCTGGTTTTGGGATTAGAATCATATTGGCTTCATAGAAAAAGTTTGGGAGTCTTCTCTCTTCCTGAATTTTTTGGTACAGTTTGAGGAGGATATGAGTTAGTTCTTCTTTAAATGTTTGGTAAAATTCACCTGTGTAGCCATCTGAACCAGGGCTTTTGTGCTTTGGGAGATTTTGGATTACTTTTTCAATTTCACTAGTTGTTATTGGCCTATTCAGGATTTCTGCTTCTTCTGGGTTCAGTTTTGGTAGATTATACATTTCCAGAAATGTGTCCATTTCATCCAGGTTGTCATATTTTTTGTCATATATTTGTTTGTAGTAATTTCTTAACAATCTTTTGTATTTCTGAGGTATCAGTTGTGATTTCTCCTCTGTCAGTTCTAATGCTGTTTATTTGGGTCCTCTCTCTCTTTTTCTTGATGAGTCTGGATAAGGGCTTGTCAATTTTGTTTATTTTTTCAAAGAACCAGCTCCTGGACCTGTTGATTGTTCGAATTGTAGTTTGAGTCTCTGAGTTACTTAGTTCTGCTCTGATCTTGATGATTTCTTTCCTTCTACTTGCTCTGGGCTTTGTTTGTTGTTGCTCCTCTAGTTGTTGCAGCTTTGTGTTTAGGTCATTTTTATAAACTTCTTGTTACTTTTTTTGGAAGGCCTCTATTGCTATAAATTTCCCCCTGAGAACTGCCTTTGCTGTATCCCATAGGTTTTGGGCTGTTGTGTGTTCATTGTCATTTGTTTCCAGGAACTTTTTGATTTCATCTTTGATCTCATTGTTAACCCCTTCATTGCTGAAAAGCATGTTATTCAGTCTCCAGGAGTTAGAGAATATTTGGTATTTTCCCTTGAGATTGGTTTCTAGTTTCAAGCCATTGTGATCTGAGATGATACTTTGTATGATTTCAACTTTCCCGTATTTGTGGAGGCTTGTCTTGTGACATACCATGTGGTCTATCTTGGAGAATGATCCATGTGCCTTTGAAAAGAATGTGTATTTTGCTTCTTTGGGGTAAAAGACTCTGTATACATCAGTTAGGTCCATTTCCTCTAGAGTTGTTCAATGCCACAACATGTCTGAGGATTTTTTGTTTGTAAGATGTGTCCATTGTTGATAGTGGGGTATTAAAATCCCCTACTATTACTGTGTTGCTGTCTATGTCTTTCTTAAAATCTTCCAGGATTTTCCTTATATATTTTGGAGCTCCTATGTTGGGTGCGTATATGTTTATCAGAGTTATTTCTTCTTGATGGATTGTTCCTTTAAGTATTATGAAATGCCCATCTTTGTCCTTTTTTATGGCCTTCATTGTAAACTCTATTTTGTCTGAAATCAGTATTGCTACTCCACCTTTTTTTAATGTCCATTTGTTTGATATATAGTTTTCCATCCCTTCACTCTCACTCTGTGTTGATCATTTGTTCTGAGGTGGGTCTCTTGAAGACAGCATATATGTGGGCCATGTTGTCTTATCCATTCAGCTACCTTATGTCTTTTGATTGGTGCATTTAATCCATTTACATTTAAGGTTATTATTGATTGATACTTATTCATTGCCATTTTCTCCCTTTGTGTCTGTATTCCTCTTTGGCTTTCTTTGTTTCTCCATTTTATTTATTTACTTATTTTTCAAGCAGACCTGTTAGCATTTCTTGCAATGCTGGTTTGGTAGAGATGTATTCTTTTAGACTTTTTTTGTCTGGGAAACTCCTTATTTCACCTTCTATCTTGAATGAGAGCCTTGCTGGGTAGAGTATTCTTGGTTGCAGGCCTTTGTTTACCATGACTTGAAATATTTTTTGCCATTCCCTTCTGGCTTGAATTGTTTCTGTTGAATAATCATTTGATAGCCTTATTGGAGTCCCTTTGTATGTTATTTGTCGTTTCTCTCTTGATGTTTTTAGGATTCTCTCTTTGTCTTTGAGATTAGCCATTTTAATAATAATATGCCTTGGTGTTGGTCTGTTTGGATTGATCTTCTTTGGGACCCTCTGTGCTTCCTGAACTGGATTAATGTTTTCACTCATCATGTTAGGGAAATTTTGTATCATGACTCTTTTGAACAGGTTTTCCATTCCTTTTTTCTCTTCTCCTTCTGGTATCCCTATGTTACAGATGTTATGGATGTTGTTACGTTTCATGTTGTCCTGCAGCTCTTTTAACCCCTCTTCAGTCTTGTTCAGCCTTTTTTAATTCTCTTGTACTGTCTTGGAGTATTTGTCTACATTATCCTCCAACTCACTGATCCGGTCCTCTGCTTCCTTTAGCCTACTGTTGATTCCTTCTACTGTATTCTTCATTTCCTCCTGGCACTTATTGATAGTTTCTGTCCTTGTTCATGCTGCTGTAGTTCTCAGTAAGTCCCTTGTAACTTCCCTGGAGTTCTTTGTAATTTCCCTGGAGTTCTTTGTAATTCTCCTGGAGTTGTTTATAGTTTTCTTTGATGTGGCTGAGCTCACTTAGCTTCTCTAGTATCATTCTTCTGAATTCCTTATCTGATGTTTCAGGTGCCCCTGTTTCATTTTGTGGTCGTTCTGGGGATTCTTCCTTTCCTTTTGGTGATGGACTGATTCTTTTTTCCCCAATTTTGTGTGTCTGCTGTTGCTTGCTTTTTTTTTTTTTTTTTGCTTTTTCCTTGCGTTAACCTGCTTTGCTTCCTTGCCTTAGTTGAGCACCCTTCTGTGAGTAGATTTGTGGAGTTTAATGTTGCATTCTCTCAGATTTTCTCCACTTGTTGTTCGTGTGTCCTTTATTTGGGCTGTCTGGTTGTATTCTGGACCTGTAGGCTGTTCTCCTATAGGTTTCCACTGCCACTGGGCTGTGCTCCCCTGTGTCCAGATGCTGACCACTCAAGTTCTTTGGGACCTGAAGACGTCTCGCGCTCCCTATTCTGTCCTCTAGCTGCTCTGGTATTTGAGAACACCATCAGCACTGCTCTCTACTTTGTCGCCATCTACCCACCTCTGATTTGTTCTTTTATTTCCTTTGCCCTTGGTGAAGTATCAGTAAACATATTTTGGTTTAGGATATCAAAATTTTTACTGCCTATATTTTTCAACAAAATTGTTTTTTTTCCCTTTTTAAAAATTTTATTGTTGTTATATTACATCCATCCTCTTTTTGCTCCTCTCTGTCCCCTTCCCCACCCACCCATTCCTTCCACAGTCAATCCCACCTGTTGTCCATGTCCCTGGTTCCTAACAAAATTGTTTTGAATGACATTAAAGACAAGTAAGTATGACTAGAGCCATGGTATGGAATAAACACAATACGTTGTGAGCAAGCCAATGTATTCACACCTGGATGGAAATAAACATTTCAAGGCAAGCACCAGTGCTCCTGATAATGAGATTCAAGGGAAAATCACCCCTGAGTCATCACTGGGGTCATGTTATACAGATAACCTTCCTTAGCAGTGATCTCTGAGCAGCAATTTTCATTCTCACCTGTTAAGTGGGGATAATTATACTAACCTTCCAGAGAGGGTTTCTGTCCTGAATGGCAGCTCACTATATGCAGAGGACTTAGTGGAATGCCTGGCACGTTGTACTTAATACAGCCAAGCCCCATGGTTTTGTACCAGCAAATAGCACAAGCTGTAGAATCATAATTTTAGGGGGACTAAAGAATTTCCCTGCATCCTTAGATTGCAAACAATGGGTGTCTATGCCAATATAATACATCTAAACATGTTATTAGTTAAACAATATAAGAAAAAGGATGATTTGCTATTTGGAAAACACTTCATGGAAAAGTTATGAAACTGAAAAAAGGACTCATATTTTTATAGTTTATTTGTTGACGTTGTAGTCCATGCACTTATATAACTCACCATCTAGTCCTCTCTTTCAAATAAGGGAGTAAAACTGCATTAGCTTGAAAAATATGAAAGTTTCTCTTACAAATAATGTATTCATTACAACAACGGCAGCTGTAGTGACTCGAGAGCACTGGAGACCTCAGCTTAGAGCTTACTGTAGTGTCTGGTACCCTAAGCATGGGCCAGTCCATTCCTATTTACACTTTCATTCCTCTCCATTCTCCCTCTCATGTCTGCATCACTGAGCACAAGAAATATTAGAGATCATGTAGATCAGGGGATATGAAACTGACAAACTGATCTCGTCATTGTGAAATAAACATATCCTGGAATAAATCCCTATCATTACAAGAAAAAAAAAGGAGTTTCTATACTAGAAGCAGCGACTCTCCTACCACACTCTTTCCTTGATAAATGCTCATGTTCAACCAATTACTTAGCTTCATTCCTCATCTTCAAACTAAGGAAATGACAAGCTCTAAAGCAAAGAGTCTTAGAGACCAACAAAATTCGAAGGCTGATAGAGCTGGAACTGGGTGAGAGTTCTCTAGATCCCTGGCCCAAGGCTCTCCAAGTGACCTGTAGGAAGAAAATAAATTCAATCTCTGCACTCGTAGGCTGAAGAATACATGAAATCCTGTACTTGTCACATTTTGATGAGAAGAAAAAAAATGTTTCAAGCATTTTGCTTGCGCAGGACTCATCACAGTTGCTAGAACTTGTTTGATTCACAATGCCACCTGCCCCACAACAGAAAATGCTTCATCATGGGTCACTTGATTGTACTTGTCAGTTTTGGCACTCAACACAAAAGCAGGAAATAATTAATGACCAATACAATATACCACTGTATTAGGGAAGAACAGCATGTCCAATCAAAGGACATCTATAAACAAGTTCAGATTATTTGTATACAATACTCTTGAAAATGATATTTTTGGTAAGAATTATTAGAATGTTCTATTCTGTGACCCTGACAAAACAGCATCAGAACCATTAGCTGGACTTGGGGAAAGAAAGAATGCTGCAGTTGGATCAAGCTGGATTCATACACACTCCTTAATTTCAGATGGCCACATTCCCCATTCCAGCAGCACGTTAGTCACTGGGCCCCTTACCCTGCATTTGGTGTATTCTTCATAACCTCCCCATTCACCCACCCTAGGCATCAATCATCCAACATAGCATGCCAGGGTGACTGTGGTTTTGAAAGACTGGATCAAATCACCATAGGATACTTTGCAGAACTGAAGTACTATGAAGTGAATATGCTGCAGAGCAGGGTCCTACTGGAAAGACTCCCAATCCACCAAGTGCTGATGGAAACAGGGCACAATACTAAACATTGCACCATTTCAACCAAGGCCATTCCATACTATTTCTTTTTCAGTTAAGTCTCACTGAACATTTTCTGGAAAGAAGGAAAGTCCCTTCAGACTGAAAAGACCAGGGCTGTCCAGCGTCTGTCACCAACAAGCTAAATGGTCTTCAATTAGTCAGTTGACCTGGAAGAGTCAGAAAGCTGGTTTTAAGAGACACTAATGACAAAGAAATGTCAACTTGAAAAGGGCAAAACCATGTAGGAAAGTATTACCACATTATAATTCAAAACTAGAAAAAGGTGGATTTTACAGATATAAATAAAAATAGCCACTTAGCAAGATGGTGGGGGAGTAAGTGGAGCTATACCAATCTCCTCATAGGACCAATCTGGATTTACAACTTAACTGGGGAGAAATCCAGAATAACCAACAGAACACCAGCTGGAGAGAAGCCTTATAATCATGGAGAGAATAGAAGAGGCCACTTCATCACAATGTGACTGGTAGGAATTGTGGAGACGCAAGAGGGCTGGCTAGGCTCCCATTGATGGCAGTTGAAGGGATGGAGCTGGGGATTCCACCAGAGAAGGTGGAGGTTCTAAACCCCCAGTTGGGCTTCCCAGCCTATAGCAACACAGCTGAGATTAAAACAGTATCCAGCTGTGGAAAGCAAAATGTTGCAGGGTTTGCCAGTCTGAGATAGCTAGATACAAAGAATTACTAAAGCGACCATGCATGAAAATACATTGGTACCCACTTACTTTGGGCTACAGCAGGACGGAGGGAAGAGTGGACTGGAGACACTTGGGAAGAGTTTGGAGTGGTGTTCTGGAAGACAGAGATGAGAGAGCAGCTGATAGAGTCCCCGTGCTGACTCATCCCTCATACTGCAGGTGGACTGCACTATGCTAAGAGGCTTCCACCTGAGGGGACATCATAGCCCTGCCCACTGGAATCAATCTGTCCTACCCAGAGGTGCCTAAGGTGACCACTGATCACAGATTAATTAGATTAAAAACTGAAGGACACAAAGACAGTGAATCTCTGGTTGGCTCCAACAGGATGCCTAGGCCCAGACTCTGAAGGGATGTTATGTCACAAGAGGTGGATCCAGGAAGTAGAGAAAGTGCACCTCTACATGACAGAAGGTCACACCACAAAGCCAACAACTCAAAAAAGCCCAATCTAAAAAGCAAAAACAAACAAGAAGAATCACCTAAAATGGGAAGAAAAAGAAAGCCCATCACCAAAAGAAATGGAAGAATTCTCAGAAAAACCTGTAAATGAAATAGAGGCAAGCAAACAATCAGACATGGAATTCAAAATTATCATGATAGAGCTCAATGAGCTCAGCCAGCTCAAAGAAGACTACAAACAACTCCAGGGGAACTACAAATAACTCCAGGGTAGCTACAAGGAACTTACTGCAAACTACACCTGTATTAAAAAGGACATAGAAACTATCAATAAAAGTGAGGAGGAAATGAAGAATACAATTTCTGAATTGAAGAATATGGTAGGAGGAATCAAAAGCAGGCTAGAGGAAGCAGAGGATTGGATCAGCAAGCTAGAGGACAACGTAGAAAAAAATTTCCAGACAGTGCAACAAAATGAAAAAAGACTGATAAAGAATGAAGAGGTTTTAAGAGAGCTGCAGGACAACATGAAACCCAATAATATCTATATCATATATACATATAGGGATACCAGAAGGAGAAGAGAAACAAGGAATAGAAAACCTGTTTGAAAAAGTAATGACAGAAAACTTCCCTAACTTGATGAGTGGAAATGTCACTCAAGTTCAGGAAGCACAGAGGGTCCCAATGAAGATGAACCCAAACAGACCTACCAAAACACATCATAATCAAAATGGCAAATTTCAAAGACAGAGAGAGAATCCTAAAAGCATCAAGAGGGAAAGAGCTAATAACATATTGGGGGGCTCCAATATGGTTATCAGCTGATTTCTCAACAGAAACACTACAAGTCAGAAAGGAATGGCAAAAAAATATTCCAAGTAATAGAAAACAAAGACCTGCAAGCAAGAGTAGTCTACCCAGCAAGGCTCTCATTCAAAATGTAAGGTGAAGTAAGGAGTTCTCCAGACAAAAGAAGGCTAAAAGATTCTCTACCAAACCAGCATTGTAAAAGATGCAATGGGTCTTCTTTAAAAAGATGAAGAAACAGAGAGGGAGGTTGAGAGGAACACAGGTACAAAGGGTAAAAATGTCAATGAATAAGTACCTGTCAATAATAACCATAAATGTAAAAGGATTAAATGCACCAATCAAAAGACGTAGGGTAGCTGAATGGATAAGAAAACATGACTCATATATATGCTGCCTACAAGAGACCCAGGTCAGAACAAAAGATCAACACAGTCTGAAAGTGAAGAGATGGAAAAATATATTTTAAGCAATGGACATGAAAAAAAGGCTGGGGTAGCAATACTTACATCAGACAAAATAGATTTTACAATGAAGGCCATAAAAGGAGACAAAGAAGGACATTTCATAATACTTAAGAAAACAATCCATCGAGAAGATATAACTCTGGTAAACATATATGCATCCAACATAGGAGCACCCAAATATATAAGAAAAATCTTGTGTATCCAACATAGGAGCACCCAAATATATAGGAAAAACCTTGGAGGACTTTAAGAAGGATGTGGACAGCAACACACTAATAGTAGATTTTAATATCCCATTATCAACAATGGACAGATATTCCAAGCAAAAAAAAAGAAACTCCAAGGTTATTGCAGCCTTGAACAACACTGTAGATGAAATGGCCTTAACTGATATACTCAGAGCTTTTCACCCCAAAGAAGCAAAATACAATTCTTTTCAAATGCACATGGAACATTCTCAAAGCCAGGACATGGTAGGACATAAGACAAGCCTCCACAAATTCTTCTCATGTCACAATGGCTTGAAACTAGAAATCAACATCAAGAACAAAACCCCAAAACATTCTAATTCATGGAGACTGAATAACATGCTATTAAGTAAGGAGTGGATTAACAATGAGATCAAAGAAAAAATCAAGAAGTTTCTGGAAACAAATGAAAATGCATACACAACAGCCTAAAACCTTTGGGACAGAGTGAAAGCAGTCCTCAGAGGGAAGTTCATAGCAATACAGGCCTACCTAAAAAGGTTAGAAGAAGGTCATACAAATAACCTAACCATAAAGCTACAAGAACTAGACAAGCAACAAAATACAAAGCCCAGAGCAAGTAGAAAGGAACGAAACAAGATCAGAGGAGAATTAAATGACACACAGACTAAAACTACAATTCAAAGAATCAATAATTCTAGGAACGGGTTCCTTGAAAAGGTAAACAAAATTGATAAGCCTTTAACCAGACTCATCTGGAAAAAAAAAGAGAGAGAGAGAGGACCCAAATAGACAAAATCAGAAACAACAGAGGAGAAATCACAACTGATACTTCAGATACAAAAGATTGTATGAAATTACTACAAACAACTATATGACAAGAAATTTGACAACCTGGGTAAAATGGAAAAAATTCTGGAAATGTAAAATCTACCAAAACTGAATCCAGAAGAAGCAGAAAGCATGAATAGACCTATAACAACTAAAGAAATTGAAGAAGTAATCAAAACTCTCCCAAAGCATAAGAGCCCCAGGTCAGATGGCTGCACAGGTGAATTTTACCAAACATTTAGGGAAGAACTAACTCCTATCCTCAAACTATTCCAAAAAATCCAACAAGAGGGAAGATTCCCAAACTCTTTCTATGAGGCCAATATTATTCTAATTCCAAAATCTGGTCAAGACTCAACTAAGAGAACTCTAGGCCAAAATCTCTGATGAACATAGATGCGAATGTTCTCAACAAAATATTGGCCAACCAGATCCAGCAATACATTAAAAAAGATCATACACCATGATCAAGTGCGATTCATTCCAGGGATGCAAGGATGGTACAACATTCGCAAATCAATAAATGTAATACACCACATCAATAAAATAAAAGACAAAAACCGTATGATCATATCAATAGATGCTGAAAAAGCATTTGATAAAGTACAGCAACCATTTCTGATAAAAAAAACACTCAGCAAAATGGGAATGGAGGGAGCATACCTCAATATCATAAAGGCCATATATGAGAAACCCAAAGCCAACACCATACTCAATGGGCAAAAAGTAAAAGCTTTCCCTCTACGATCAGGAACAAGATAAGACTGTCCACTCTCTCCGCTTCTATTCAACATTGTTTTGGAAATTCTAGCCATAGTGAACAGACAAGAAAAAGGAATCAAAGGCATCCAAACTGGCAAGGAGGAAGTCAAACTGTCATTATTTGCAGATGATATGATAGTGTACATACAAAACCCGACAGACTCCACCAAAAACTTACTCAACCTGAAAGTAAATTTAGCAAAATAGCTGGATATAAAGTCAATATTCAGAAATCAAAAGCATTTTTGTATGCAAATAATGAAACATCAGAGATGGAAGCAGGAAAACAAATCCCATTTACCATAGCAACAAGAAAAATAAAGTATTAGGAATAAACTTAACCAAGGCGGTAAGAGACCTATGCTCAGAAAACTACAGAACACTGAAGAAAGAAATTAAGGAAGATACAAATAAATGGAAGCATATACCATGTTCATGGATGGGAAGAATTAACATCATTAAAATGTCCATACTACCCAAAGCAATCTATGGATTCAATGTAATCCCCAATAAAATACCAATGACATACTTCACATCTACAAAAAAATACTTGAAAAATTTATATGGAGCCAAACATGACCACAAATAGCCACAACAATCTTGTGAAAGAAGGCTAAAGTAGGAGGACTCACAATACCGGACTTCAAACAATACTACAAGGCTACTGTCATCAAAACAGTCTGGTACTGGCATAAGAAAGACATATAGATCAATGGAACAGAATAGAGAGCCCTGAGGGAAGACGGCGAGTAGAGAGCAGTGCTGATGGTGTTCTCGAGTGCCGGAGCAGCTGGAGGACAGGATAGGGAGCATGAGACGCCTTTAGGACCCTAGGGATTGGAACGGGCAGCATCTGGACACAGGGGAGCGCGGCCCAGAGGCGGAGGAGGCCAGCAGGACAGGATAGGGAGCATGAGACGCCTTTAGGACCCTAGGGATTGGAACGGGCAGCATCTGGACACAGGGGAGCGCGGCCCAGAGGCGGAGGAGGCCAGCACGACAGTAGGTGAAGCGTTGCTGGCTGACCGCCCGGCCGGCAGGCCGAGGTCGGCTCTGGATAGGGGCGGCTCTGCCCAGAGGGGCGCGTTTGATTGGGGCCAGTTTCGGGCTCCCTGGCGACTGGAAGTCTCAGCAGTGAGGTGCAGACAGCGAGGGCAAACGCCATAGGGAACGCGGATTGAACGCAGGGGAGGGACTGTGTGAGAGACTCACCCCGGCAACAGGGAGAGGAGGCTCCGCGCCCGCGGGGCTAGAGGCAGAGGAGAAGAGTCCTGTGGGAAGCCTGAGCGGGGGAGCGGGAAGTGCACCAGCCGGGGCAGCGAGAGGGCCGAAAACAGAGCTGCTGGGCCAACGGGGAAACAGCAGCTAGAAGCCCCTGCGAGGGGGGAGGCCCAGGCCTGCGAAAACACACAGGCCCCCAGGCTCCGTGGGAAACTCCAAACAGCGAGCTGGAGAGCCAGCGAGCCAGGAACTAGTGGCGGGAGACTCGCTATTGCCAGAGACAAAGGCCGCACCGCCCACGCCTGGGAGGGGCTCATCACAGAGGCTGCGTAAAGGACTCCGCGGAGAGCTGATTGGCTTGGAGGCGTGGTGCTCGCCCCAGAAGGGCGGGACAGTGTAGGCGGATCCCGGACAGTGTTTACTGACAGGCCCGGCCTCCTCCTGGAACTGAGGGGGTGGGGCCAGTCGTCACAGGGACCAACAAAGTTGCAGGCTGCCCTGCAGAAGTGCTGGGGGTGTGTCCTGGGCAGGAAACTCCACCAGGAGTGGGAGGGGGCTGCCTGCCGGCTCCAGAACACCCGTAGCCCTAAAACCCAGCCAGGCTGCTGAAGGCCCAGCCTACCTGGGGGCGGACACTCAGAATCAGCCCTACTGTGACAATCAGAGGCCCTGCCACCCGCCAAGACCGGCTAGAATATAGACTATAGACTGTAAAGTCCTGACCAAGAAAAAGAGGCAGCATCAGGAAAGGGATTGCTGCCAATCTCAAGCACCTGAATTATACCGAGAGCAATATGAACTATTAAGCCCCAATATATCCTTTGCAAAAGTTACTCCTCACATATTCTTAATCCCCCCCATACCTCAATCCACCTAAATATCCAAGACCCTCCCCTACTCTCGAATTAAAGTCTATTCACTCTGTGGCTATAACGCATTCCCAGTCCTCAATCTAAGTATTCCTCCCTTCCCCAGCCTTTCTAAACCCTTTCTTTATTCTTTTCTTCCTTCCT
>PVIW01017911.1:0-12864 GCA_004026585.1 Noctilio leporinus | reverse complement strand
AACAACATGGATGGAACTGGAGAGTATTATGCTTAGTGAAATAAGCCAGTCAGTGAAGGACAAATATCATATGATCTCACCCATTACAGCATAATAATGAACAAAACTAACAACAAGCAAAACAGAACCAAATATATGAATACAGTGAATAGGCCTACAGTGGTCAGGGGGAAAGGGGTTGGGTGGAGGGGGGAGGCAGAGGCAAGGAAGGGGAGCAGCTTACACAAGAACTTAGTGTAATGGAGCCATGGACATGGACAACAGGTGGGATTGACTTTGGGGGGGATGGGTGGGTGGGGAGGGGGACAGAGGGGAGCAAAAAGGTGATGAATGTAATACAACAACAATAAAAAAAATATCAATGAAATAAAACTGTCCAGATTAATGGAGACTAAAGGTACAGCAAAAGTAATGTAAAATGAGAAACATTTCCTTGCTGAAAAGACCATTATTGGAACTACTAGCAAAAAGTGAAGATGGACTCTATTTTTAGATATTAAATATATCAATGATATGTTTCCTGCATTGGATAACATACTATAAAATGTTCTCATTCTTGTAAAAACACGCTGAAATATTTAAGAATTAAGGAGCATATGGATATAGTCTATGCACAAATGGTTCAGAAAATAAGAATAATAAAGTAAATGGAGGGAGATGTTAAGGTTGGTGGTCTGGGCGATGGGGATGTGGGAATTCTTTGTACTATTTTTGAAACCTTTCTGTAAATTTGAAATTAATCAAATTTACAGAAATCACATTTAAATCACATTTAAATAATTACTTAAATTATGTACAAATTTAAAACAATATAATGATCTGATTGCTGGCATCTGCAAGTGACTACTGAAGGAAACTCTAATCCTTTTTACTGAATCTTAAATCAGGCCTCATTGACTATCACAGATAGTCTTTGAAAACACAAGAGTACCATTATAACAAATACTTTTTTAAAATTAGGAATCAATTCATCAAAGGGAAAAGCATCAAAAATAATAATTAGCAAAGTCAGATTTGTTGGGACATAAGATGTTAGGCTGACCCACTGTGCAGTTTGCCCTGGACTGCAGAGTTTCCAGAACACTAAAACTTAGGGGCTAAAATCAGGACAATACTGGGAAGATTGTGATAATTGTTTATCCTAAAATATATTTTTTAAAAATCATTTAAGTATTTTTGAAGGGGAACCAAATAGAATTTTTGGGAATAACAATAATAATTAAAACTGAGAATAAACTTGGAGAATTAATTGGTAGGTTAGAAATTTATAAAGAGGGAGGAGCTCCAAGATGGCGGAGGGGCAAGTGGAGCTACACTAATTTCCTCCCAGGACCTTCTTTTATGGCTTTTCCTAACACATGTTAAATGAGGAACTAAGAACTTGTACGACTCAACACCAGAAAGGCAGACAATCCAATTAAAAAATGGGCAAAGGACCCAAATAGGTAATTCTCCAAGAAGGACACACAGAAAGCCCATAGACATATGAAAGAATACTAACTAACACTAGCCATCAGAGAGATGCAAATTAAAACTACAATGAGATACCACCTCATCTCTGTCTGAATGGCCATCATTAATAAATCAACAAACAACAAGTGCTGGCAAGAATGTGGAGAAAAAGGAATCCTACTGCACTATTGGTTTTGGAATGCAGACTAGTGCAGGCACCAGTATGGAATTGCCTTAAAAAACTAAAAATGGAACTGTATTTTGACCCAGCAATTCTACTGCTGGGATCATATCCAAAGAACCTTGAAACACCAATTCAGAAGAACCTACACAACCCTATGTTCATAGCAGCGCTATTTACAATAGCCAAGTGCTGGGAAACAGCCTAAGTGCCCATCAATAAATGTGTGGATCAAAAAACTTTGGTACATTTGCACAATGGAATACTACACAGCAGAAAGAAAGAAGGAACTCTTAATTCTTACCTCTCATGACAGCATGGATGGAACTGGAGAGTATTATGCTTAATGAAAGAAGCCAGGAGGTGAAAGACAAATACTACATATGATCTCACTTAATACAGGAATCTAGTGAACAAAACAAAGAGATAAGCAAAATAGAACCAGAGGTGTGGAAATAAGGAACAGACTGACAGTGACTAGAGAGGAACAGGAAAGGATAGAAGGGGTAAAAAAGAGTATGGGACTAGTCAAGGAACTAATATAAATGACCAATGGACATGAAAAACAGGATGGGGATTGACTGGGAAAAGAGGGGTGGGTGGGACAAAGGAGAGCAATGAGTTAAAAATGGGAGAAATGTCACAGAAAAACAATTTAAAAATTAAAAAACAGAAGTTTATTAAGAGTAATCTAGTATATCAGATGATTAATCTGAAAACTATATCTAGGATGGAGCACAAATGTTAAAGAGATAGAAAATATGAAGAAAAAAAAAGTGACATGATGCAATAAGAAAGATAGAATGAGAAGTCTAAAAGACAATCTAATAAAAAGTGCCAGGAAATTAAACCAGTCAAATTACTTACAAAGAAATGAAAATTTATATGTGGACTAATTTTGTTCAAAATACTAGTATAAAAGGAAAACAATAAAATGTATTTGCAGAGTGCTGAAGGAAAAGTGCTGAAAACCCAAAATGTCACACTTAAAGTGAAGATCTTTTGTTTATGTGGAAATGTCTTTATTACTAACAGTTTATCACAAAAACAAATTCCAAAATACTTACTCTAGGCAATAAAAAATGATCCCTGAACAAAGGTCTAAATGCAAGGAATGATTATCAAAGAAATTTGTGAATGTATGGTAAATCTCAACACTTTTTTTTTTTTTAAGGTTTTATTTCATTATTTTTAGAAAGAGGGGAAGGGAGAAAGGCAGGGAGAGAGACATCAATGTATGGTTGCATTTCACCTGCCTCCAGCCACAGACCTGACTGGAGACCTGGCTTGCAACCTGATTATGTGCCCTGGCTGGGGAATCGAACCTGCAACCTTTGGGTTCACAGGCCGGCGCCTTATCCACTGTGCTACCAGCCAGGGCTTCAACACTTTTGATGGAAAGAAACATGGAAACTTGTGAGAATTATGCCATTATTTAAAAGTCTTTAAAAATACCAGATATAATTTACATACTAGACAACAATAACATATTCCAGAGTTGGAGGTAATCAGAGATAAAGTGTGCCAGGTCCTTGTATTGCTTTGTTCTTAGAAATAATACTGTGTATTAACAGCACATACATAGGCAGAATGATAAGTGGAATATAATGTCTAAAAATAAAGCCAAATACATAAAGGAATTTAGTATGTGATATAGTGTAATGTCTCAAAAACTAACAGAGTAACTAATAGGCTGTTATATGAATGGTTGGGACAATTAGAAATAATGGAGAAATAGAGTAGTGAATCCTCACACTCAGAATAAATTACAAATAGATCAAAATTTAATATAAGAAATGAAACCATAAGAATGCTAGAAGAAAAGCTAATTCTTCCTAGTCTTGGGATAGAGAAGGACTTTCTATTCATGACCCAAAACCCAGAAACCATGTTTTAAATAACTGATTTATTAAATTTCCTAAGTATAAAATCCTACATACCTGACTGGGCACATAACTAGATTGCAAACCAGGCCTCCAGCCAGGTCCTTAGTTGGAGGCAGGTGAAAGGCAACCATACATTGATGCTTCTTTCCCATTCTTCCTCCCTCTCTGCCCTTCTTTCTAAAAATAATGAATAAGATATTTTAGAAAATGCTACATGGTTTAAAAAGTCACTGACAAATAAAATATTGAGAAATATATGTACAACACCCACAGGTGAAGGCGAAAACCTAATATATTAAAAATTTCCTAGAAATTAATAAGAAAAAGTTGAACAACCCAATTGAAAATTAGATCAAGGAAATGAAAAGTTAGTTCACAGGGCAAGAAATATAAACAGTTCTTAAATGAGAGAAATGCTCATAAACAAATAAACAAAATGCAAAATTGGAATTATAACATACACAATTTTTCAGTCATCTAATAAATATCAAAAGTTTGTTAATATGCTATCTCAATCAGTTTAGGGAAAAATAAACATTCTCATATATTGCTTATGTAAATGTAAATTGGTATTATTTCTGTAGAGAATTGGCAAAACTATTAATATTTAAAAGATAAACGGTGCGTGAGATCATTTGGCAATAACTTTGCATCTCCTTATTTTTTTAAATTTATTTTTATTGTTGTTTTATTACATCCATCACCTTTTTCATTCCCTCTGTCTCCTTCCCCACCCACCCACTCCCCCTCAAAGTCAATACCACTTGTTGTCCATGTCCATGGTTCTTCCATGCTAGTTCCTTGACTAAACTTCTCCCCTTCTTTGCCTCCCCCTCCCACCTCCCCTCTCCCCTCTGCCACTGAAGGTCTATTCATTGTATTAATGCATCTGGTTCTGTTTTCAGGGAAAGATAAATACCATATGATCTCACCCATTTCAGTACAATATTGAACAAAACAAATAAGCGAAACAGAAACAGAAACAGATATATCTCCTTATTTTATATGCTTCTTATTAATTCTGAAAAACTATTTCTAAGGTTATGATTTAATATCATTGTTACAGATATAAAGTATCAAATTCTGAGAGTGTCATGTTGAATGAATACAATGTTATAGCAACCATAATTTCTGGACTGTGTGCTGGGTGAACTGCTAAGGAAATTGTGGACTCAATAACATCCCTTTATGTACAGTTGACAATGTGAAAAAGGTGTATGATGCTGATCCTGATGTTGCGACACTAACAAGGAAAATGCATAAGGTACACAAGGATCTCACAAGTCCAGATATTGTAAATAGAATCCAGGAGATCATCAATGAAAGTCCAGGATGTTTACCTTGATGTTTTAAGAGAAGTAGTTGTACCATGGATGAAGCAAGTTGCAAATGGATGTCATTTTATCTTTCAACAAGATGGTGCACCAGCACATAATGCCAAAAAGGTGCAAGAATTTCTCATTGTCAAATGTTCCTGAATTCTGGTCAAAAGAAATCTGGCCACCTAGTTCACCAGATGCAAATCCTTTAGACTATCATGTATGCACCATTTGTGAGAGAGAAATTAATAAACAACTTCATTCCAATAAAGAGGCTGTTAAAGCTAAGATTGAAAACATGATATGTCCATAGATAAAGAAAAGTTAATGAAGCATGCTCAAGATTCCAGAGTTGAATCGAGTCTATTATTGCAGCAAATGGAGACTATTCTAACAATTAAAAAAATGACTGTGTTTATGTATTTACATATAAGAATAAATTTATTTCAAAATAAAACACTTTTGTGGTGTGTTGTTTATTTTACTAAAATTTTGCCAATTGATCATGTGCACCCTGTATAGCATTTAAGCCTTTACTACTATTTTTGAGCTTTATTTAAAAATATATTTGCACATGTGCACATTGAATCAGCATATTTTTAATTTCAACATTATCTTAATAAAGAGAAAGAGAGAAATTTGAATATCTATACATAGGTGTCAGGATAAATTAAAATTATAAAATTATATATGCATTAAAATGAGGAGGAATACACAAGAAAGTAATAAGAATGGTTATCTGCTTTGTAAAGAAAGAAGTCAGAGTAATAGATAAAAAATAGTTGGGAAAAAGAAATGGGAGAAATTTTAAATATAAAAGTAAAAAGAGTTGTTATATTTTTGAATTATGCAATTTATTGCATATTCAAAGAAATTCTAGTTTAAAGAACTTTTGTTGCAATGATTTAGAAAAATATATAATTCAGTGTGAGTCCTATTTACAAGTGATATGTATATAATGAAATATGCAGAAATGTTAAGTATAAAGAAGATAAAAAGATATATAAATTTAAAGGATTGAAATAATATGGAATATGTCCTCAGATCTAAAACAAATTAAAACAATAAATAAAAATACTTTTAAAATGTCTAAATGTTTATTACTGACCTATGTATTTTAAGTAATCCATAGTTTAAAGAAGAAATCACATGGCAGTTTAGAAAATACTAGACCACCTTCTTACACTACACACAAACTCAAAATGAATTAAAAATTTAAATGTAATGCTCAGATTCATAAAACTCCTAGAAGAAAACATAAGCAATAAACTCTTTGACATTTCTCAGAGTAAAAAAAAATTTTTTCTGATAAATCTCCTCAGATAAGGAAAAAAATTAATGGGACAACAGAAAACTAAATTTTTTGCATGGCAAAGAAACCATCAACAAAATAAAAAGATGACATAATGAATAAAAGAAAATACTTGCCACAGAGGCATCTGATAAGAAGTTAACATCCAAAGGACTCATACAACTCAGCACCAAAAAAATAAAACAATCCAATAAAAAATGGGCAGAGGACCCAAATAAACACTTTTCCAAAAAGGGAATATAGATGGTCAATGGACATATTAAAACCACAATGAGATATCAGCTCACACCTACCAGAATGGCTATTATTCATAAATCAACAAGCAACTAGTGTTAGTAAGAATGTGGATAAAAGAGATTTCTTATGGATTGTTGGTAATATTGCAAATTGGTACAACCAGTATGGAAAACATTATAAAGGTTCCTCAAAACATTAAAAATAGAAGTATATATGACACAGCAACTCCACATATGGGTACACAGCCAAAGAAATTTAAAACACTAATTTGAAAAGGTATAACCACTTGTATATTTATTGCTACATTATTTAGAACTAAGGTATGAAAGCAACCAATTGTCTATTAATAAATGAGTTGATAAAGAATATGTAGTACATATATATAATGGAATATTACTTGGCCATAAAAAGAATAAAAATACACCATTTTATACAATATGTGTGGATCTAGAGGGTACTATGCTAAGTGAAATATGACCAAGAAAAACAAATACCATATTGTTTTACTTATAGATGGAACTAACAAAAAATAAATAAATAAATGGACAAACAAAATAGTAACCAACTCATAGGCATGGAGATCAAATTCTGAGTTTGCAAATGGAAGGGATTGGGGGACTGAGTGAAAAAGATAAGGAGATTAAGAAGACACAGGACACAGGTATGTAAAATATAGCATAGGGAATATAGTCAGCAATATTGTAATAACTAGTATGTAGAATTACCAAGGGATCACTAATTATTACATAATTGTATAACCACTATGCAGTACACCTGAAACGGATATAATATTGAATGTCAACTGAAAATATAGTAATAATAAAAAATATTCCTAATGAATATTGATATAAAAATACTCAACAAAATACCAGAAAACTGAATTCATCAACTTATTAAAAGCATTATACAGCTCAACCAAGAAATACTTTTTTTTTTAAAGATTTTATTCATTCTTTTTAGAGAGAGGGGCAGGGAGGGAGGAAGAAGGGGAGAGAAACATCAATGTATGGTTGCCTTCCACCTGCCACCAGCTATGGAGCTGGCTGGAGACCTGGCTTGCAACCTGATTATGTGCCCTGACTGAGAATTGAACCAGTGATCTTTGGGTTTGCAGGCTGGTGCCAATCCACTGAGCCACCAGCCAGGGAGTGAGAGACATTTTTTTAAATAAAAAGGTGCTTCAATAAACAAAAAATAATCAATATACACTACATCAATAGAATGAGGAGGAAAAATCCACTAGATTTTATCAATTAATACAGAAAAAGCATTTCACAAAATTTAATACACTTGTTTGATTAAAGAAATACACTCAAACTAGGAATAGAAGAAAACATATTAATTGAGGCAAATGAGAAAGGCCATATATGAGAAACTAACAGGTAACATCATGTTCAATGGTGAAAGACTAAAAACCTCTCCTAAGATCAGAAACAATAAAAGAATTCTTGCTTTTTTAATTTAAATTTTTATTTTTTTATTTTTTATTTCTTTAAATTTTTATTTATTTATTTTTGGAGAAGGGAACAGAGAGAGAAAGAGAGGGAGAGAAACATCAATGCATGGTTGCTTCCCACGTGCCCCCAAATGGGGACCTGGCCTGCAACCCAGGCATGTGCCCTGACTGGGAATCAAACCAGCTACCTCTTGGTTAGCAGGCCTGAGCTCAGTCCACTGAGCCACACCAGCCAGGGCTAAATTTTTATTTTTAATTAATTTGTTGGTGTTGTATTACAGTTGCCCCATTTTCCCCATTGTTCTCCTCTGCCCCATGCCCCCCATCCCCTTTCTCATAATCAATCCCCACCTTATTGTCCCTGTTCATGGGTCAGTTATATAGTTCCTAGACTAAACTCTTCGCCTTGTTTCCCTCTTTCTCCCCCTTTGCCCTCCCCTCTGGTCACTGTCAGTCTGTTCCTTATTTCCATGCCTCTGGCTCTATGTTGCTTATTTATTTGTTTTGTTCATTAATTTTCTCTTTTAGGTGAGATCATATGCTAATTGTCTTTTGCCACCTGGCTTATTCCACTAAGTATAATACTTTCTAGTTCCAGCCATGCTGTTGCAAAAGGTAAGATATTCCTTCTGCTGCGTAGTACAAGAATGCTTGCTTTTACCACTTCTGTGCAACATAGTTTGAAAATTCTAACAAAAGCAATTAGATAAGACCAAATTAAAGACATTCAAAGTTAAGCAATTTATTTCAGTATGTTTTTAAAAATTTATATTGCATTTAAAAATAAGACTTTAAAAATCAACTGCTAATTGTATTTCAGAGTAAAATTAATATCTTGCAGAAAACCAGTACCCCCACAAAGAATGCCTAAGAAAAAAACAGATAAAATGCAAACAAAGCAAAAAAATTATTTCTGCCTCTGGGCATTAGAGGATTTCAAAGGCAAATACACCTTCATGGGCCAACACCTTGTAGAGAAAAAAGAAAAACATATAAAGAAAAACTAACATTCTGGGTTTTTTTTCCGGAGTATTTGCCAATTCTTAGCATGAACTCAATCAGAGATTATAGTCAGGGTCTGCTGATAGGAGGCAGATGATTCTGCAGAAATTTTGGCAATGCCAATTAGTTTTAGAGATAAAAACTAATGACAAAGTTAGTTAAGTGACAAAGCAGCCACATAAGGAAGATAGGACACTAGTGGAAAAGATATGCAAACAAGTGAGCCTGGCATTCTAATTCCAAATTCCTGAATTCCTCAAAGCAGGAAGATACAAAGGTAGATGGGAAACTGCTAAATGGCTGAACTATGTTTCACAAAAGAGACAAAAATTCAGTCTTCCAAGGAGAAATAGATCTAGTAAGCAAGCTCAGATTCCACTTTCAGTCCTAATGGCCAACAGGTACCATTGGTTAACAAAAGCCTTACAAAAATTGCAATACACTTCTAGTCAGCTAAAATCTTGATCATAATAATCTGTGATGAACAGAACAGAAACAATACTAGAAATAGTCGCCTAGAATTCTTCAAAACTGACTGAAGATATGATGCCATCATATTAAGAATTCCTACAGACCTCAAGCAAGAAAAATACAAAGAAAACCACACCTAGAAACAAGAATAAAACTATTGAGAAAATTGAGAAACACACACACAAAAAAATCCCTAGATAAATGGTAAAAAACACTATTTTTATGAACAGGAAAACTCATTATTACAATAGACTTCCCAAAATAACTTTTAAATTCAAAGCAATTTTAAACAAACCCGCAATAGGGCTTTCATGCAATTTGATGAGCTTTTTCTAAGTTGTAGATGAACAAGTTAGGAAATATGAAGACACTCCTAAAATAGAATGAAGTGAAACATTTGTTCTATAATACATTGAGGCTTTTTTCTTTTTCTTTTTCTTTTTTCCCCCAGTCATTACTTTTTCAAAGAGGTTTTCTATCCCTTGCTCCTCCTCTTGTCCTTCCATATCCCTATGATACGGATGTTATTATGTTTCATATTGTCCTGCAGCTCTCTTAAAACCTCTTCATTCTTTTTCAGTCTTTTTTTCCTTTTGTTGCACTGCCTGGTAAGTTTTTCAACATTGACCTCCAGCTTGATGATCCACTCCTCTGCTTTCTCTAGCCTGCTTTTGATTCCTTCTACTGTGTTCTTCAATTCAGAATGGTATTATTCTTCATTTCCTCCTGGCTCTTATTGATGGTGTCTATGTCCTCTTTAATGCCTGTGTAGTTCTTAGTAAGTTCCTTGTAGCTTTTCTGGAGTTCTTTGTAGTTCTCCTGGAGTTGTTTGTAGTTTTCTTTGAACTCGCTGAGCTCATTGAGCTTCTCTATCATCATTATTTTGAATTCCATGTCTGATAGACTGCTTGCCTCTATTTCATTTTGTACTCTTCCTGGGATTCCTCCTTTCTATTTGCTGAGGGTTTATTTGTCTCCCCATTTTAGGTGGCTCTTGTTTGTTTCTGCTTTTTAGATTGGTTTGCTTTGACTCACTGTCTTCGTGGTGTGACCTTCTGCGTGTAGAGACATACTTTTTTTACTTCCTGGATCTATGCTTGGTGACATCAGTTTGTGACCCAGTCTGGGCCTAGTCAGCCAGTTGGAAACTACCAGAGCCACTGCCTGTGTCTGTCTCTTTTAGTTGTTAATCCAATTAGTCTGTGATCAACAGTCAGTTTTAGGCACCTCTGGGTGGGGCAGATGAATTCAGTTGTTAAATCAAGTCAACCTGTGATCTGAGGTCAGGGTTCCGCTGCTGGGTGGGGCAGATTAATTCCTTTGAGTGGGGCTGTGGCTTCACCTCAGGCTCCTGCCCTTTGGAGAAGAGTGGTCTGCTGGCTGTATGGGGGATGGGTCAGCACTGCATTCATGGGCTGCTCCCTCAACTCTCCCCCTAAAGCTACTCCCCAAACTTTCCCCACGCTTCTCTAGTCCACTCTGCCCTTTCTCTGCTGGAGGCAGAGGCACCAGGGTAGGTGGGTGCCTCTGTATTTTCATGCATGGTCCCTTTAAGACCTTGGTCTCTCTGCCAAACTGGCTAAACCTGGTGACTTCCTGCTTTTCACAGCTGGGTACTGTGTTGCTGTAGGCTGGGAGGCCCAGTTGGGGGTTTAGATCCCACCCTTCTCAGGTGGAGCCCTCAGCTGCTGAGATGATTCTCTGTCCCTTCAGCTGCTGCTCATGGAAGCCCCGCCAGCCTCTCGAGTCTCAGCACTTCTTACTGGTCAGGTTGTGATGGATCAGTTCTTCTGTTCTGTCCCTGGTAATAAGACTTCTCTCCAGTTGGTATTCTGTTGGTTATTTTGGATGATTTCTCCCCAATTAATTAGTAATTCCAGTTTGGTGTGGGGAGATTGGTATAGCTCCATTTACTCCTCTGCTATCTTGGTTGCCCTCTTTTTTTTTTTTAATAAGATTTTATTTATTATTTTCAGACAGAGGGGAAGGGAGAGAGGCAGAGAGGGAGAGAGACATCCATGTATGGTTGCCTTTCACCTTCCTCTAGCTACTGAGCTGGCTGGAGACCTGGCTTGCAAACCTGGTTATGTTGCCCTGGCTGGGAGAAGCTTTTTTTCATTTATTTTTTAAATTGAATTTAATTGTTGTTGTATTACATCCATCCCCTTTTTGCTCCCCTCTGTCCCCCTCCCCACCCACCCATCCCCCCCCCCCAAAGTCAATCGCACATGTTGTTCATGTCCATGGTTCCTTCATACTAGGTTCTTGTGGGAGAGGCTTTTAAATAACACAATGTGGTATAAGCTAAGCTCAAAAATAGATAAATGACCCAACAGTATAGAAAAAGCCTAAAATTAAACCCATGTATAAATTAAAACCTATTTCATTAGAGTGCAATCATGGTAGATTCTGGGAGGAGGAAAATTTTAAATGCTACTGGGAAATAGATTGTTCATATGGAAAAGAGGAATAAAATGGTAATCTCTACACTAAATTTGATGTGAAAAAATTATCAGGTGGATTACATTCTATGAAGAGCAGTACTCAAAGCATATAGAAAATTAAGACTTTTATTCATATTGGGGTTAGTAAAGCATTTCTTAATTAAAATATAAAAGCATAAATTCTAAAGGAATAGTCAAATTCAGCTACATAATAACTTAAAAACTATCATTAAAGCAATATTAAAACATTCAAAGACAAGAGACTAGCTAGGAGAAGTATTTGCTCCATCCACATTAACCGAAGAAGAGGTTATTATTCATGATGCATATATATGAGGCAATGAGAAAAAAAGAACAAAAGGTATAAATAGGCATTTTACAGATACATAAATGCCCCAAAACAACAATAAAAATCTCTTTTCTCTTATGTGTATCATATACAAGACAATGGGATACCATTTTAAAGTCATATGAGTAAAACTGAAAAAATTTACATTTTACAGTACCAATTGTTGCATGAATCTATAACAAAGGAGATATTCACACACTGCTGTCAACTGGTAGAACCTCTCTAAAGGACAGTTTAGTAATAATTAGTAAAATTAAATATTCATATTCCATAACATTCAACTGGATCTAGATTCAGCTGGATTCTAGAGTTATATACATTCTAGAATAGGCCTTGTAGAGGTGTATCAGGAAAAATACATGCAAGATTCATGGCAGCATTGTTTAAAATGGTAAGAATTTAATGAAATAAGTCCCTTACCAATAAAACAACAACCAAAACAAGTATTGTATATTCATACAATGAAGTACTACACACCAGTGAATAGAAATAAATTGGAGCAACCTGTATTAATATTATAAATATTAGTAGAAAATTAAAGGGGAAATGTAATGCAAAAATGCACACAATATATTTACGTAAAGTTTAAAATGTTTATGTTGTTTACAAGTTAAATATACACATAGAAAAGCTAAATACAATCAAACACATGATAAATAAAAATGTAAGATACTTCTGAGGAGAGGGATGAATATTCAAATAGTGTACAAGAAGCTTCAATGGTATAAATTCATGCTTTACTTCATTAAAAAAAT